>CAEGAD010009813.1:0-16387 GCA_903067055.1 Poeciliopsis paucimaculata
AGAACCAGTAGAACCAGCAGAACCGACAGAACCAGTAGAACCAGCAGAACCAGCAGAACCAGTAGAACCAGCAGAACCGACAGAACCAGTAGAACCAGTAGAACCAGCAGAACCAGTAGAACCAGTAGAACCAGCAGAACCAGCAGAACCGACAGAACCAGTAGAACCAGCAGAACCAGTAGAACCAGTAGAACCAGCAGAACCAGTAGAACCAGCAGAACCGACAGAACCAGTAGAACCAGCAGAACCAGCAGAACCGACAGAACCAGTAGAACCAGTAGAACCAGTAGAACCAGCAGAACCAGCAGAACCGACAGAACCAGCAGAACGCTCCTGATCGCTGCTGTGATGGTTGCAGACCAGATGAACCACAGACAGAAATAAAGTCTCTTTATTCAGAAATCAAAATCTTTCATTATTTAGTTTGGACATTTTTGAAGTTTTGAAGAAAACGGTCAGAGCAGAATTATTAATTATGAATCAAAGATATTTTTTAGTTAAATGATCTCAGTGTTTCGGCCGTTTTGTAGTTTTCAGGAAGTTTATTCCAGATTTATGTTGATAGAAGCTGAATGTTGCTTCTCCATGTTCCAAATCCTAATTTGTCCCTCTTTGCTTCTCATATCTAATTATTCAGTTTTAAATGTTCCTAAAGCTTCTGGTTCTGTTCTGGAATATTTCTGTCTATTTGCTGCCAGCCTTTCATTGAGGTTTATCTTTATTTCTCATTGTTGCTTCTCCAGTTTCTTTGTAGCGTTTAGTTTTGAATCGGATCAATTCTGCTGATGGTTTCTGGGTTTCAGAACAACTGATGTTCATCCTGCTGATCGGGCCGACCCGTTTTCTCTTTGCTCCGGTTTCATGGTTCTGTCATCAGACGCAGGATCTGTCAACTTTAACCTCACCTGGCTGACGTTTGTTTCTGTCCTTCAGGACAAAGACTTCAGTCTTTAGTTTCTCTGAAGCAGCTGAGCTGCAGCAGGACTTCAGTCCTCTGAACGCGGCTTCAATCCTCACGGCCGACATTTGATTGATCAGATTAGCAGCTTGTTTAAATCAATGGGTGCAAAGTAAACATAATTATTAAATCAAATATTCAGAGAAGAACAGAGAAATCCATTAAATTTATTCCAGAAGTACATTTTGTTCTGGTTCTGTCCAATCAGGCGAATGGGAGGAAAAGTTTCACCGAGTCTCGATATTAAAGAAGCAGCTTCTGTTATGAGATCAGAAATATTCAAGTGGTTCTGCTTCAGGTCAACTAAACTGAACAAAACTCATTAGAAACATGAAAAAACAATGTTTTATGTCACCAAACATGAAGAATAAAAGATGAAAACCAATCAGATCTCATTATTCATAACGATGTGGAGAAAACCTGATGAACTCAATGATGTTTTGGTCAAAATGTTCCAGAAAAGTGAATCCAGAGGTTGATGAACTGTGTTAGATTTCCTCGTTCAGCTGATTTAAATCCAGATGTTCTGCAGCGCCACCGATTGGTCTGGCATGCATATTACAACATGTCTCTGGTTCTGCATCCTCACATTTTCTCTTAATCGTTTGCAAACATTGACCAAGAATGTCTTCATTTGCACAGACCAGTAAAAACGTAAACATCAATGCTAACCGCTTTATTATGCTAGGCTACATGATGGAAGGGATTTTTCTTCATGATTAATTAGACGCAGATTTTCACCTTAATGCCAAACCCGATTGCATCTTACTAATCTTAGTTACTGAACCAGTACATGAAGGTTAATCTTCCGACCTGCAAACTCACTGCGAGTCTTTATGACTGACGGTTCCGATCGCCGCCATCTTCTCCCCTCATCAAAACATTGCAATAAATGACGAGTTTGGTTTCAGTTCTTGTTGGTAGCCGACAGCGCAGCGTATTAGAAACCAAACCTCTGCTTTAGGAGTTAACGTACAAGCGTAGGTTGCTCTGTAGGGTAGGTATAGCTACCTACTGTAGCTACCAACAACTGAGAAGGTAAATTTAAAAAGAGACACCAGATCAAACCAAAGGACTCCCAGCTGATGTAATATTAAGGTTCACTCTCTGTGATCAGAGAGTGTCGACACATTTCTGAGTAAAGATCCAAAATCCTCATCATCCCAAACATAAAACCCTTGAGCTCACATGAGAACGGAGCTGCAGCCTGCAGGAAGCAGATCAGGAAGGAAAAACCCTGAGGGTGAAAGTCCCACATCGCAGCCCGGCTGCAGAGGAAGTTTGAAATGCCACTTTACGGAGACAACCACTTTCATTTAGAGCCCATCAATGTCTTTTTCAATATCCATTAGTGGCAGAGAGGCGAGGGATCAATGGTCTGATTAAAGACTCACAGACCCTCATGAGCTCCGGTCTCTGGAAGATCTGCTGAAATGGCGGTTTGAGGTCAGGTTGTTAATGATGTGGCTCTGAACGCCTCACTTTACTGGACAAAGGACAAAATGAGCCAAATTACCAGCTGCATTGATCCGAAGGCTTTTACCTTTTTGACAGTTTGTCTCGTTTCAGACAGTTTCTCAGTTTCAACACGTCGAACCAAACAAACATCAGCAGCAAATTCATTCAAACTATTAGAGATCAGAATAAAGACAGATATCAGTTTTATTTTGAAAATTCAACATCTAAAATCTGATGTCTCTTATTTCACATCTACCTGCTCAGAACCTTAACCCAGCCGGTTCTGGTTCTGGTTCTGGTAGAAAACATGGAGATATTTCTGTCTAACCAACATTCATATGAATGAGAAGGATGGATTTTACTGAACATCAGTTAGAAACTCAGATCTGATGAGACAAATTTTCACCACATTTTCGACCTAAAACATGATGAGTCAGGGTTAGCGTAGCAGTTTCATTCAGGAGTTTCTGTAAGCAACCGATTCAGAAACCTGAGAGGGAATAAAACCAGGAGTTTAGCTGGAGTTAAAATTAAAACTATATTTTTCTGTTTCTTGGAGCAGCAGAGTCAGAAAAAGCAGAAACCAAAGCAGAAGCTCCAAGCCAACAGGAGTCCCAGATTAATCAGGGAGCCACCAGGACCTGCATTGTTTCAGGAAGCAGCTCCATCATTAACGCGGCTCCACCTGAGGCCTGCAGCCGCCGCCATCCCTCACTCTGTCTACATCATCACGCCTCTTTATTTGCTGCCTTTATTTATCCGGCCGCCTCCTGTAAGCATTGTTTACCCTGCTGGCGCTGTCCTTGGACTTCCATACGTCTCTGAAATGGATAATACCTGCCACCATCTAATTTGCAGCATCCCACCCCGTCCCCTCTCGGAGCAGGCGGGTCCGTTTGGGTCCGTTTGGACCCAGAGATAACGGATATCTGACCCTGTCGCTGCGGATGAACCAGATTAGAGAAGAAAACCAGCAGAGATACGCAGCAGGACCAGGAGAGGTCTCCACGGATACGCTGTGTGTGTGTGTGTGTGTGTGTGTGTGCGTGTGTGTGTGTGTGTGTATGTGTGTGTGCGTGGGTGTGTGTGTGTGTGTATGTGTGTGTGTGTGCGTGTGCGGGTGTGTGTGTGTGTGTGTGTGTGTGTGTGTGTGGGGGTGTGTGTGTGTGTGTGTGTGTGTGTGTTTCTCTGGGCTATCAGATCAAACCGTTTATCAAACTGACCACAGGGAGGAGTTTCGTTTATTAGTTTGCTTCAAACAAACCTGGAAAATAAAAGACTGAAAGAAACAGAAAAATCACTTTGTAAAGTTAAACTCTGAATTAACAGCAATAATCTGAGTTATTAAGACCCAGAAGAGAAAAACATGGAAGATCATTTGTCAAAATCTTCTTCATATTTGCTCATTGTAGAAGTTTGGCACCTGGAGAGGAACAGACTTTATACCGACACTTTCTATTTGTTGTGAATCTGTTTTTGTTTCCTTTAAACTCAGTAAAGACTGAAGATGATCATATTTTAGCAGAAATGTGTGAGAGAGTTTTAAGGGCCAAAACTAGTGAGACCTTAACACACTGACAATATTATTAACTCATTTACAAAATGTCAAAGTTTACAAACTATTATTGGTAAAGAAAATATTTACATTCAAGCTAAATATTTACTAAATAAAGTAAATATTTAATTATTTTAAGGCTAAATATTGGTCTAATATGCACATTCACATGGTAGCGGATGTGGACTATCAAAATAAAAGCTTTATCTTGACTGATCTGTTGCTAAACATCTGGATTGTCTTAAAGTTTTTTCTGGTTTTCAGCTGAAATGTTGGACACGAAAAGATGATGAAGTGATGAAGATGAAACACGAAGCGATTCAACAGTTTATTAAGCTTTTATTTTGGTAGTCCACTTCCAGCAAGTGAATTTACATATTAGCCAAATATTATCTTGACGTTTATAAATGACTGAATAACCAGGTGAAAATATGACTTTGAGAAATGAAGTCCTTGTTTTCTCTCAGGCTAAATAATCCAAATTATGAATTTTTAAATTGTTAATTTTTAACTCTGCAGAGTTTATGAGTGTAAATAAAAACCAAACTGTCGCCATGGATTCGTCTGCAGTCGTTTGTTTGGTTTTAAACTTCTATTAAAATATTCTCTGCTTTGCTTCTTTAATCTGGTGATATGTGCTCATCCTGTATTTCACAGTTTCTCTCCACAGACAGAAAAATGTAATATTTTCACAGTTTGAGGATCTTCAGATCATTTGTCTTCTGGTTTTATTGCCGCCATCCCAGTCTGAAAATATCTTTTGCAGACTTACAGGCAGCAGACATTTTTGTTGTCTGCAAATAAAACAGATTGATTTTGTTGGAAACGTGCAGCGTGAATAATTCAGCGCCCCACAGTGGCCCCCGAGGGCCCCGTCTGCAGATTACTGCCTGTTTCTGAACCAGATCTTCATCTCATCACAACATCAGTATCGTTCTGATCGGCTGTGAGCGTTAACGGATCCGACTCACCTGGCAGAAGTACCTTCCTGTTACTGTGACCTGCGGTCCGATTCTCCAGGTGAAAAGCAAAACTTCAGGATCAGAGCTGCAGATTTATGGATGGAAATATGTGGGAATATCACAGTTTGGTACAGATGAATGTGGGTAGATGAGTGTGTGTGTGTGTGTGTGTGTGTGTGTAGGCGTGTGTGTGTGTGTGTGTAGGTGTGTGTGCGTGGGGGTGTAGGTGTGTGTGTGTGTGTAGGTGTGTGTGTGTGTGTGCGTGTGTGTGTGTAGGTGTGTGTGTGTGTGTGTAGGTGTGTGTGTGTGTGTGTAGGCGTGCGTGGGCGTGTGTGTGTGCGTGTGTGTGTGTGTAGTTGTGTGTGTAGGTGTGTGTGTGGGTGTGTGGGGGTGTGTGTGCGTGTGTGTGTGTGTGTGCGTGTAGGTGTGTGTGTGTGTGTGTGTAGGTGTGTGTGTGTGTGTGTGTGTGTATAGGTGCGTGTGTGAGTGTGTGTGTGTGTGTGTGTGGGGGTGGGTGTGTGTGTGTGTGTGTATAGGTGCGTGTGTGTGTGTGTGTGTGTAGGTGTGTGTGTAGGTGTGTGTGTGGGTGTGTGTGTGTGTGTGTGTGAACTCCAGCTGCAGGTTCTGGTTTGTCAGTCTGACCTGCTGCAGGAATCAAAGTTTCTCTGATCTGGTTCTGGAAATGTTCTGCTAGACGGCCCACTGTGGAACCGGCTTTATGTGGCTCTGGAGGTCAGAGGTCAGCCTGATCTTCAGTTAACAACTGGAAGAACTGAAGCTGTGCATTGACTCTAGATCTATGACTCTAGATTTATAACTAGATCTATGACTCTAGGGTCACTTTTAGGTCCAAAGATAAAACCTTCAGTTTCTGTTCAGATGGAGAAAGTTTTGATTTTATCGGCTGTTTTTGTTTTGGAGTTTGATTTATTGATTCTAGTTTCATTATTCGTGCGTCGTTATATTTTGTTATCTTACATTTATTTTCGTATTTTCCTTGAAACACCTGCTGCCTGTTTCTGACCAGCCTTCTGTTCCTCGTTTGGACGTTTTTCTCTCCAACAGAAAATTAGCATTTAGAAATTACTCAGGTGTTCTTTGTATTTGGACTTCTTTAATATGAAACATTTCATAGATAAAAGGTTGAATAAATGAAAACTCACATTAAGATTCATTTCTAGGTTTTAGGTTTTTATCCAGTGGAGCAACTAAATGTTTCCATCTGCTGTGAAAATGGAGCAGCTGAAGAGCAAATATCCAGTAAAATGAAACGTCACTAAATAACCGGCAGCGATCCTCATCGGAGTTAAACCTACAGAATGTAACGGCTGATGAGTTCATCCTGCAGCCTCCCTTCAGTAAAGGTACGTCGATGTTTTCCTATAATGGCCCAATTATCCTCCTGGCTTTTAGTGCAAAGTCAATGAGGACTGACTGATGCAGAATCCCACAACGTCTTCAGGGCGACTCCAAGAAAAAATACATTTCATTCTCTCAAACTGAGCGTTGCTGTGAATCTTCACATTCAGCTGCAGTCAGAAAAATGAAGCATTTTAATCTGTTTAGTGAATATCTGGCAGGTTTTATAACCAGGCATTAAATGCTGATAAACCTGCCAGGTTCAGGGACTTCCTGCTGTTTTTCATCTAAACTTTAACGACATTCAGACAAACTGGCTTCAGTTCAAACATTTTCACAAACTAAATGTTTAAATGTAAAACAATCTGAACATGTTTAGACAGAAAACCTGAATTCAGGGATTTTTTCTGAGGTTTTGTTGGTGAGAAGCCGCCAGTCGTTCTGAAATCCTCTCCCACAAACGTCACCTGAACGCATCGCTGCATTTCCTCGTCTCCAGAAAATAAAAACATGGAAAATGATTTTAATCAACTGAATTTACACAAACCAACTGCTGGCTTTCCATCATAGCTCTGACACATGTGGGAGAAAATAGAAAAATCAGTTTGATAAGTCTTAATCAGACTTTAGAAGATCCTAAAATATGGATTTACTCTGAACTTCAACTTTCTTTATTTTCACAGTACAAAGTTCTGCAGAGAAATGATGTTAAAATGAGCCTGAAATACTAAACTTCTAGTTACTAGTTTAGTTTTATAAATCTGATCAGTTTAACAGAAAATAAAGCTCAGAAAGCAAATATGTACCATGACACTGAAATGACTTCTTATGCTTTTTATGATGTTTCCTTTTCTTGCATTTATTGTTTTCATTTTTGGTATTATTTGAGAACAGTTTTGCAGTTAGGTGATTTTAACTGCACAAAATCATTTATACTCATTTATATTTATGTTCTACATAAATAGTAATTAATGTCCAAATAAATGAGCTGCATCAGTTTTACTATCAGCTGTGAAGAAACTGGTTCTGCTGCTGATCTCAGTCCAGACGAAACGGATTTATGGGATATTTATGATAAAACCTTCAGCAGATACTAGACTTTAAATCCAACCCTGAGATTATAATCTGTGGATTAAATTAAAAGGTTTATGAAAGTGTTTGATGGTTTCAGCTGCTGCTCCATCGGGTCGTCATCCGGGTCGATTTGCTGCTCACCACATTTAGGTAAAGAGGCTTAAAGTGGATTCTTTCTATTCCAATTGGATTTGCATTCATTAGGAGACGAATGACGAGAGAAACTGATCTGCTGAAACATGAGATTTTAATTGTTTTTATCTTTCTGGGACTGAAACATAAAATAAACAGCAGAAATAAAGAAAATGGACAAAGGATCAACAATATTTTAAATTAGAATGTGTGTTTTGATGCATCCTGTTTATCAGATTAAAATTACCTTTTGAAAATAATAACCTTTAAGCATAATTTTCATTAAGATTTCTGGATTTCTGTCTCCCTGATTGTTTTGATGTGTTGAAGCAGAAACTCATCATAATTACCAAATAAGTTTTAAAAGGTCAGCATGTGTGAAACTCGTTTATTTAATGAGCTTCTGGCACAAATGAACTTTCAATAATCCTAACATTTATTAAAATGGCAACATTTCCTATGAATACATGAACATGTCACTGATTTCAGTCGTTCAAATGATCCTTTTTTCCAATAATAACCCATTTTATCCCTGATAATATATTTATCTAGACAAATATAAATGTATTAGTGAAATTTTAGAATTATTTGCATGAAGTAAAATTAATATTTATTCAAAAGGTGCAAAATAGAACCACAGGATGTTATAAAGTATAAATGTTAAAAAACCGTTGTAGTTTTACTACGAGTGTTTATCTAAAAGTAACGTTGGTCTTTAAAGAAGTTCAGAAAATGAAACGTCTTGAGATGGAAACAGAAACAGCTGGAGGAAAACCTGAGGAAACATTTCCTGAACTCCTGAAGGCGTTTGGTGTTTTTCTGACCAGGCAGGATTTTTATGCAGCCATTTTGTTTTTGTTCAGATCAAATCTCTGTGTTGTGCAGACTAAATATTTCAGCGATTTGGAATAATTTACAGATTACACGGCTCATTTAAAGCTTTTATGTGCAGCTCCTGAGTTTTGTTTCTGCAACAATTCTCAGACCTGTTAAATATTGAGCAGAAGATTTTTTTACAGTTAGTTGACCTTCATTTATCCCGACTCAGCAGGAACCCAGTAATGCACAAAGTGGAGATTCTGATCCGAGTCGCAGTCTGATGAATTAACTACGTATTTGTTTCTAAAGAGAGCGGACTTTGTTCTCTTTTGTCCTTTTCTTTTTTAATTTAATGAAGTAATCGCAGTGATTTTGAATTGGCCAGTAGAACTGGGTCAGAACATAACACCATTCCTCCTCGGACCAACAGCAGCAGGAAAGTTCATCCTAATTTTAAAAACTCTGGTATTCAGAGATTTTTATGACCCACTAAACAAGATGAACTTTGGATAATAAGGTAAAAAAGACAGAAAATTAGTTTGCTCTTATTTATACCTGAAAATAAAAAAGAATAAATCTGAAATGTGGGAGAAACTCACAGCTGGAAACATTCAGACAGTTTAGTTACTGGTTTCAGCCAATGAAATGACAGTTTGAAAGAAACACGTTAACATTATCAACACGACGGGCCGTTGGAACAGAAACCCAGTACAGGTCTGGTAACCAGGCAGGAACCAGGCGGGAACCAGGCGGTAACCAGGCGGTAACCAGGCAGTAACCAGGCGGGAACCAGGCAGTAACCAGGCGGTGACCAGGCGGTGAGCAGGCAGGAACCAGGCGGGAACCAGGCAGGAACCAGGCGGTCAGCAGGCAGGAACCAGGCAGTAACCAGATGGTAACCAGGCGGAAACCAGGCAGTAACCAGATGGTAACCAGGCGGTGAGCAGGCAGGAACTAGGTGGTGAGCAGGCGGTAACCAGTCGGTAACCAGACGGTAACCAGGCGGTGACCAGGCAGTAACCAGGCGGTGAGCAGGCGGCAACCAGGCGGTAACCAGGCGGTAACCAGGCAGTGAGCAGGCGGGAACTAGGTGGTGAGCAGGCGGTAACCAGACGGTAACCAGGCGGTGACCAGGCAGTAACCAGGCGGTGAGCAGGCGGGAACCAGGCAGGAACCAGGCGGGAACCAGGCGGTAACCAGGCGGTGAGCAGGCGGGAACCAGGCAGGAACCAGGCAGTAACCAGGCGGAAACCAGGCAGTAACCAGATGGTAACCAGGCGGTGAGCAGGCAGGAACTAGGTGGTGAGCAGGCGGTAACCAGGCGGTAACCAGTCGGTAACCAGACGGTAACCAGGCGGTGACCAGGCAGTAACCAGGCGGTGAGCAGGCGGTAACCAGGCAGGAACCAGGCGGTAACCAGGCGGTAACCAGGCGGTAACCAGGCGGTGAGCAGGCGGGAACCAGGCAGGAACCAGGCGGGAACCAGGCGGTGAGCGGGCAGTAACCAGGCGGTGAGCAGGCGGTAACCAGGCAGGAACCAGGCAGGAACCAGGCGGTAACCAGGCAGTAACCAGGCGGTGAGCAGGCGGTAACCAGGCAGGAACCAGGCGGTAACCAGGCAGTAACCAGGCGGTGAGCAGGCGGTGAGCAGGCAGGAACCAGGCGGAAACCAGGCGGTGAGCAGGCAGGAACCAGGCGGTGAGCAGGCAGGAACCAGGCGGAAACCAGGCGGTGAGCAGGCGGTAACCAGGCGGTGAGCAGGCGGGAACCAGGCAGTAACCAGGCGGTAACCAGGCAGTAACCAGGCGGTAAGCAGGCGGTGAGCAGGCAATGACCAGGCAGGAACCAGGGGTGAGCAGGCGGGAACCAGGCGGGAACCAGGTGGTGAGCAGGTGGGAACCAGGCGGTAACCAGGCAGTAACCAGGCGGGGAGCAGGCAGTAACCAGGCAGGAACCAGGCGGGAACCAGGTGGTGAGCAGGTGGGAACCTGGCGGTAACCAGGCGGTGAGCAGGCGGGAACCAGGCAGGAATCAGGCGGGAACTAGGCAGGAACCAGGCGGTAACCAGGCAGGAACCAGGCGGAAACCAGGCGGTGACCAGGCAGGAACCAGGCGGTGAGCAGGTGGGAACCAGGCGGTGAGCAGGCGGGAACCATGCAGGAACCAGGCGGAAACCAGGCGGTGAGCAGGTGGGAACCAGGCGGAAACCAGGCGGGAACCAGGCGGTGAGCAGGCAGGAACCAGGCGGTGAGCAGGCAGGAACCAGGCGGGAACCAGGCGGTGAGCAGGCAGGAACCAGGCGGGAACCAGGCGATGAGCAGGCAGGAACCAGGCGGTGAGCAGGTGGGAACCAGGCAGGAACCAGGCGGAAACCAGGCGGTGACCAGGCAGGAACCAGGCGGGAACCAGGCGGTGAGCAGGCAGGAACCAGGCGGTGAGCAGGTGGGAACCAGGCAGTAACCAGACGGTAACCAGGCGGAGAGCAGGCGGTGAGTAGGCAGTAACCAGGCGGTAACCAGGCGGTGAGCAGGCGGGAACCAGGCGGTGAGCAGGCAGTGACCAGGCGGGAATCAGGTGGTAACCAGGCAGGAACTAGGCAGGAACCAGGCGGTGAGCAGGCGGTGAGCTGGTGGGAACCAGGCGGTAACCAGGCGGTAACCAGGCGGTGAGCAGGTGGTAACCAGGCGGTGAGCAGGTGGTAACTTTCCCTTTTCTTTTTAACACCTGTAAGTTATGTAATTCATTTCTATAAAACATTCCACTGTAATTTGGCAGCAAACAATATTAAATACTACATCCAATAATGATGATAGTTAGCTTAGCTTCTTGCTCTGGTGCTGGATGCCAACAGTTGCGCTGTTAGCGGAGCTGCTTTGTAACATGAGTGACTCCAGAAAAGATCCTATAAAATGTCTGAAATGATCTAAGGAACAAAAGAGAAGAAGAGAAGAAGAGGTGACAGAGTAAAACTAATGTGATGAAATTAACTTTTGCCTCAGTTTTTTAGCTTGATGTGGTTAGCAGCTAGGCTAGCCCAAAACAATGTTAGACAATACAGCTAGTTGGATCGTTGCTTAGTTTGTTTGGCTCCTTGTTTCTTTGTTGTCCAGTAGGAATTAGTAATATTTTTACCTGGTTAGCTCAGCTAACCATGGTTAGCTCTGCATGAGCTAATTATAGTTTAATGTTTCAGTTTTTGTTGTTACAGTTTGTAAATATGTGCGAACACATAATAAAATGTTTAAATCAACCAAAGTAGCAAAACTAAGTCATGAGTTTGTTGCGCCAAATAGTGAAGTCTGCTTTAGGGAGGTTTGAGTTTTAGGAGATGCTAATGCTAATGCTTGTGTCATAAAATGAGACTTTTTCCCTGTGGCTTGCTGCGTTTTTCTGCCGGTGTTGGAGTGTGTGTGTACATGTTGTGCACGCTGCAGGAACACACACTCTGATGACACTTGTTGTTGGTGCCAGAGATGATTAGCTTCTCTGCTCCAACCTCAGCTGCTAGCTGGAGGTCTGCTCTGGCAGAGATAGATGGACGTAAAGAGGCGGTCTGAGTGTTGGTCCATGCATGCGTGTGCTCATTGGAAATGAAGTGTGTGATTTTCTTATGTGGAAGGAGAAAGCAGCCGTACAGAAAGAGATGGATGTTATAAATGTGGGTGGGTTGAGCTGACCTTGTGGCGGTGAACACACTCCCATCCTGACAGTCGCTGCGTCGCACTGTGAGCTCAGGCTGGAAGCAAACCTGGTGTAAAATCTCACTAAAAACAAACTCAACGGGAAAATCCTTCAGAAATTCACTCAAAAAGAAGTTCAGCCATTAAAGCAGGAAGTAAAGACTTCACCTCTCCTGGGTGTGTGTGCTGCGAGCTTCATGTGGGAGTTTTGTGATTGTGTTCACACTGAAGTCCGACTGGTCAGATTTAATCAGTATCAGCAACAATAATGCAGAAAAAATCGGATTTCAGCCAAAAAATACAAATATGAAGCTAAAATCAGGTGAAACTGTCCCAAAGCACCGGCCACGTTCAGAACTAACCAGCCCTCCATGCTTCTGAGTTAGAAATGGAAAACGGTGTCACAGACATGCTGCAGAAGCAGAAATAAAAGTTTTTACTTGTCATCTGGGCTGGAGCGTAAAAACAGACGCTCAGGCTGAGCTTGGCTCCAGGAAGTGTCCCCACATGGCGAATCAATACTTCCTGTCAGTTGGCAGCAGGTTTCATCATCGGCTGGATATCAGATCCAGTCTGAGGCGTCGTCCTGCTCATTCAGCCGCGTTTCTTCACAATTTACGCGTTTTGTTTCTCCGGCGTAGCGTTGTGGTTTTTAAAGGTGGAGAAGAAGACATTCGTCTCCTGGACACTGATGCTGTTTGTGTCACATAATGAAAGCGGTTGATGGACTGCAGAGCTTCAGGACAGTTTCACTGCCGATGGAGCGGCGCTGAGGAAGCAGAGGCTTTACCCACAATCCCTGCAGGTCGAGATTAATCAGCTGATCTCAGAGGACAGCCGGGCGGCGACTCGCCGCCGTCTGAGGGCGGACTCCCTCCCTCCTCTGGTTCTGACAGGATAATAAGCTGGGAAGCTGCTGGGATCACTGGGAGGGAACCAGGAGTCCGAATCATGGCTGCCGCTACCATCTAAATGTCCCAGAATGCACCAGGCTGCCGAGACGCACCAACAGTCACATCAAATCAAATATGAAAAGGTTTGGTGATAAAGACCAAACTGATGGATGATTTCATACCTAAAGCCAAACGATGTAAATCTCCTCATATTGTGTTTGAGTGTTTTTACTTATTTATCATTTTTTATCAGATTGATCTGGTTTCTGTTTTACTTTAGTTCAGTTTCTCCTCATGGATTCTTGTTTTTGTGTCTCTTTGTTCTTTCATGTTTGATTCATTTTCCTACTTCCTGTTGGGGTTCTCGCTCGCCCCCTGTGCCATTTCCTCTCTCTCCTCCCTGGTTCTTCCCTCGTTAGTTCCCCGTTTCATCCTGATATATTTTCCTGTTTTTGTTCGACTCTGGCTCCCTGTCGGATTTTAAATGTTTGTTTTTTTTAAACATTAAAAAACACCATGACCTGTTTTACAGACTTTAATACCCATTAGAGTCAGAACTGGTCATACTTCAGGATTATGTGAAAAAGTCTTCAATCAGTTCCCACATACTGATCCGTTTGTCCATCCAGATCTAAAATTAAGACGACCTTTGACCTGCTTCCACACAAGCGAACCTCCTGACATACGAAGGACATTTTAAAGTACCTATTATCCTAAATTTACATTTTGTATGTTTCTGTTCTTCCCTTTGGGTCTCTACTGATTCTAGAAACAAAGTCGTGACAGAAAAAGTTGTTTCCTGGCAGTAATTCATATTTTTGGTGTCTGGAAAACGAGCGGTTTCACAAACCAGGAAGTGTTTTGTTGTCTCGCCGATCAGAAACGCTGCTGCGCCCAGAAGGCTCCACTTCTTGCTCCAAACATCCACCCTTATTAACTTGTGCCTTTGTTTGCAGCCATTTTTACAGTGTAAACATTGATTTGGGGGCGTGGCCAGCGGCAGCTTATTTGCATAAAAGTGACAGTTCATGATGAAAACAGGAAGAACTGGATTTTATTCTTATTAGTTTAACAGGAAGTGAAGCATGTTCCCTTTAATCTATAAACCATCTTTTATTATAAGTATAATCCATAGATTGAGTTTTCAGGAACTGTGAATAATGAAAAGACTTTTTTACTGGAATGAGGAAGGAAAACTTCATCATAAGAGCAGAAATCTAATTATTTATTCAGGTTTCTAAAAGTGTGCCCGAGGTTTTCACCCTGAAAGGTCCAGCAGAGTCTGAGCTCTTTGTTTTATTGGCTGAACATGTGACAGGAAGAGAAGTTCAGGACTTTGTGAACAAAGGCGCTCAGAAAGCTGCATGACAGCCAGAAAGACAAAAAGATCCAGAGAGAGATTCACTGGAGGCGATTTAACGGCAGCGGCGGCGCGGACAGCAGAGTGGCAGGCCTTTCCTCAGCTGTCACATTGTGAGTCCAGCCTTCGAATCTCCTGGGAAGGAGCGGAGAGAGAGGAGCGAGGCAGGACAGGACCTTCCAGCCCATCACATCAAATCCTGACACTAACTGCTCAGCTGAGACTGAATAATAGAAGCAAAAGAAGTCGTTACACGCTGCCGCTGCGCCACCGTCTCCATCCGCCGCGTCCATTCAGAGAGAAAGCCTCCCGACCGATGGAAGGAAAACTGACAGGAACGATGTGGTCAGGCTGGACACAGGATTACATCCAAACGTTCCCCACAGCAGGGTGACCAAGCCGTGGTTCCCGGGACCATCAGCGGCCCTGTGAAGGGTCCAGAGGGCCGATCCTTCTGGATCGTCTTTTCAGAACCAACGCAGAGGTTTAATCATAAACTTTAACATTTCACATCAACCCAGGAGTCTGAAATCTGCTCCAGCTGAAAGTCAAGGAGAAAAACGGATTCCACTTTAAAGATGGCCGCTCCTGAAGAACCAGGTCCGCTCCGAAACGCTCAGCAAAAAGCAAAACAGAACAAAGATTAAACTAAAGAGGTTTATATCTGATCAGTGAGGGAAACCTGACTATCAACAGGCTGAAATTAATAAAGAAAGTTTTTTTTTCTCCCATTTTTCTGCAGTAATTCAGAATCAGAGACCAGAATCACCTGCAGAGGAGTTTCCTCTTTAGTTCCTCCATGTTGGGACGTTCAGTTTCTGCTCAGAGAAAACATTTAAACTACTGGTAGCTTCCTGTCTGCGCTGTGGATCAGACACAATTCCCATGATGCATCTGGGCAAACCGCCACGTCTGACCCAGGAGGGAAGAAGGTGAAGCTCCTTGCTTTGAGTCGACGTTGTCACCGACTCTCATCCCGTCTGAGGAGAAACAAACTGCAGGAAAACCAGCTAAAACAAAATGGAGTCATATTTAACATTTCATAAATGTTAAATGTAACATTTATGGAATGTTAAATATAACAGATCAGGAGGATCGTTTACTCACCCACAGATTGAAGCAGAAATAATTAATAATCGATTTGAATCGTATCAAATGTTTTCACCTGAACTCAGAAAGTCAGACTGAAGATGAAGATGATCTGAAGATGAAGATGATCTGATGTGAATATTTTAGCAAGGAGGAAAAGATTAAAAATTCATCTGGATGTTTGGTTCTGATTCTTCCGCTCTGGGTCGGATCGAGGCTCAAACTGAGCTTCATCTTCTGGAGTATTTTACCAGGAAATGAGGAAGAGGATGGTGACCTCTGAGGAAGAGGAGATGGAGCCTCACACCGTCTCCATCCTTCATGAACAACCGGTTCGTCAGCTGTTTGTAGAACCAGTTCAGGTGGACAGAACCAGTCCGGTTTGTTTGGACAGCAGCTGGTGAGACGCCAGGCGTCAGGATGATGACTTACTTCCTTTGCCCTGATCCTCCAGCGCTGGATGGAAATGTGAAGCGGTTTGCGGCGTTGAGCCTCCAGCGAGGCTGAGAGCGTGAATCAGATAACAGCGTGAGACTCCAGCTTCCTGTTCTCCGCCGTGTTTATCTTCATTACTCGCTGCAGCTCCTCTGAACACTCAGCCTGATCCTCCTCTGTGAAAGCCGCTGTGTCTTCTCGGATTAGATCCTGAGGTGTGTGATGTTATCCCAGCTTCCTGCAGGGATAATGTCGCCTCTGTGGGGTTTTGTCAACGATGTTTTCTTCTTCATGGCACTTTACCGACAAATCGGAGCTTCGTTCTCACAGAATTCAGTTTGGAAGCAGAGAAATGAGTCATAATCAACATGAAGTCAAGAATTATTCATAATGACGCTAATCTGACCCAGATTTTGCTCTAAACAACCAATAATTAGATTATAGATGTCTCCCTCCTGGTGGTCCGGTCGACTCGGTTCTACTGGAACCAGAACATCTGCTCCACCTCCAGCTGCTGTGGTTCTGACCCAAACCAGCCTGTTCCCCTCCTGGCCTGTGGGGGCGCTGCACCAAGAACCACTGAAGGAAACGACACAAAAACCTCTGAAGACAC
>CAEGAD010009815.1:0-46920 GCA_903067055.1 Poeciliopsis paucimaculata
TCCCTCCACTTCCTGTCCCTGAACTTCCTGTCCCTCCAATTCTTGTCCCTCCACTTCCTGTCCCTCCACTTCCTGTCCCTCCTCTTCCTGTCCCTCCACTTCCTGTCAGGTGGTACTACGGGAACATAAACCGCGTGAAAGCAGAGAAGCTGCTGCTCGCTTCCCAAAACAAAGATGGCGCCTTCCTGGTTCGCATCAGTGAGAGTCACAGCGATGAGTACACGGTGTCAGGTGAGTGGCTGACTCAGCATTTCCACATTCAGACGATGACTCAGCACATTTAAATTTTATCTTCATAATTCCTTTAATTTCAAATTACAGGTTAGAAATTATTGATACTTTTTGTTGCTGAGTCACGTTCATCACAATAAAAGCTTTTAGGTTTTAGAATACATTTTTTGTGTTTCATATTATTTTATTTTGATTTTATCTAATATTTATTTTATATGGTTTATTTTTTGAATTTGTTTTATTTTACTAAATTTACACAATTTTATTAAATACTTTCAATTTATTTGTATTTACTTTATTTCAGTTTTTTAGCCAGTTTGTATTTTATTTTTTAAGTGAAATTAAAATTTGTATAATTTTTTGTTGTTGTTACTTTTACTGTATTTTATTATGAATATTTGATGTTTAAATAGTACGGGGATATTTGGCAGGAATTTACATTCTTCTTTATGATATGTAAAGAAATTTTACAGGATAAACTTACAGATTTAAATTTAAAGATTTTTAATTTCCCTTATTACTTTATTTCTGAATAAAGTAATAAATACTTGATTCAAACATTAAAGTATTTTTGAATTAGAAAATTCCTGAGATTAATTCAAAACTTCACAATTTTTTCTTGATAATTTTAAAAATTTCAGACATTTTTAGAAAATTTCTGAGATTAATTTCAGATTTTTTGTTTTTATAGCAAATTTAAAAATTTTCGAACTCTGAAATTTTTTTGAATTGCATTGATCTAAATGCAATTCAAGTTTTGACAGGAATTGACTCCTGTTTTATCGCTCCGTTCTTTAAGCGTCGATCCCGTCTGAAGACGTTTGCGTGGTTTACTGACCTTTGTCCATGTGACCGTCCTATCTGTGACCTTTGACCCTGCTGCTGTCTTGCAGCGCGGAGCGAGGGGAAGGTTTTCCACTTCCGGGTGCAGCGCTCGGTGATCGGAGCGTACTTCGTGTCAGATAAGCTGTCGTTCGCCACGCTGGGCGAGTTGATCTCCTACTACCAGAAGAACCCGCGGAGCCTCGGGGTGAGCCTGGCGGAGCCGTGCGCCCAGCAGGTAGGATACTGTTTACTGTTTGCTCCTCTAATAACCCTTGTTTTGTTGTATCAGGGTTAATGTTTATTTAATTTATTTTATTGGGTTTATTTTGTTTAGCTTCATTTTTATCTCATGACTATTTTGTTTTATTTTATTGTATAGAATTATACATGAAAATATCATTTATTTAATAAGGCTTATTTTGTTTTACGTGATTACAGATTTGTAAATAAAATTAATTTTATTTCAAAAAGTTTATTTTTGTTCTGTCACACTTATTTTATTTTACAGTTTATTTTATTTAGTTACTTTGACTGAATTTTACTAAATATTTTTCATTCATATTTACTTTTTTCAGGGTTTTTTTTTACCTTCCTTTTATTTTGTTTCAGAGAACAAACTTTTTAAATCAAATTTATTTAACTATATATAAAATTTTTATTTTTATTAATACGTTAACCTTTTACTCTTATTGTATTTTATTAGGATTATTTTATTTTTGATTTTCTTTTTTTCAGTTTACTTTTCTTGCGTTGATTTATTTTATGTATTTTGTTCCAATTTTTATCATTTTGTAGGAATTAGATGCAACAATATAGGACAGAAATACGACTCGTATTTAAAGAACATACAGATAAATGTTTGAAGTTTTCTGCTCGTCTTTAGACTCGGATCAATAAATCCTGAGTTATTTATTTGAATAATAAATCTGGTCGTTTGAAAGCTGTTGTGCAAAAGACTTTACCAATAATGTTTTGCTGTGGAAGTTTTTCCTCCGGTTGTGACCAGATATTAGAGACTGAATTCAACCTAAAATCATTTTTAATCCTGTATTTTCAGTTTGGGGTAAAAATGTCAGAAAATCTCCTGCATTCAGAGCATCTATGCTGCTTCAAAAACAAAGAGACAGAAATTTACATGTTTCTGTTCTACAATTTATAATTTAAAAAGCTCGTTAATCAGTTTTGTTTGTCTGGATGGAGGGAAAGTTTAATGAAGGCTGTTGCCCATCAATCTGGGAAGGTTTTAATCTCATTTTAAGCTAATCGTTCACCAGATTATTGGCAAATTTAAGACTGCTTCCAATCCACGAAGACGGATGTCACAGATAGTTGCACCACATATGACGCATGTGGGTGCCGTGGTAGAGCGGGCGCCAAAACTATGGCGAAAAAATTCATACTGTTCAGCATTTCCTTCACATATGATCAAAAACTGATTAGGTGCTCTCTGTTCGTCCACAACTCTTACAGACACGTTGCATGTTATTATTTACATCAACATGCACACCAAGCTGGAGGGTGAAGGGATGATTGTTTTAGCGGCGCTGCTGCAGTACAACGATCCCGTTAACTAAACAAAACCTGGAGATGAAGCTTTTATCAACTCAGCGCCACAGTGAAGGAAAAAGTAACAGAAAAACCTGTTGAAGAACGACTCAAAACCTCTTATTTCTCTGTGTCGGCTACGCTACATGCAGACTCATCGCCATAGCAACCGACTGGCAACAGCTCCACCAGTGTATCAGGATACGACACCAAAAAAACACTCCGACATTTTCCACACAAACAGAACATTCAGTCCGTTACAGTTTTATGTTTTCGGGCTTGATGTTTATTTTGTGATTATTAAAAAGTGATCGCTGTGGTGGATTAGCTTCCGCTGCTACTGGCTAAGCTAACACAGCTGTGATTGATTAGCTCATGTAAACACCTGCTCTACTGATGATCTGTCAGAGTTGTTGGTTAGATTCCCTTTTTTATTTTAACTGAACCAAAACATCAAATTCTGCAGCACATCTTCATGTTAAGGTTCTCATAGTCAAGCTAGCATTACTGACCTACTAACCTCTCCCCGTAATTTAAAAAAAAAATTGAAACCAATTGAAACAGAAATTATTAGTAGCAAAGCTCTGCTGCCCCTTTTTTAAATATATCAGGCGAACATTTAAGGTTTAGCGCGTTAAGTTGACAACAGAACCGATGCTAGTCATTGTGGGCTAACAGGAAGCTGGCAGGACGGATCTTGTACAGTTTACAAAAATAATCTTTTATATATTTTTTCTCAATTACTGCTATGAGAGTTGTTTATTCAGAAACATATTTTAGAGTTAATATAGTCCAATTAAAGATGATTGAAATAGTAAAGTAGTTGACAATTATTTAATTAATTGGTTGATCACTGGGGTGGGGGGGGTTGTGACATTTTTGTTTCTGTTTGTGTTTTATGTGTGATTCTGGTCTGGAAATCACTAAAAAAAAAAAAGTTAATTAAAAGAAAAATCTGTGATTAATCATTTCGGTCATGTATGTTTTGTTTGGTCCATGAAGAAAGAAACCTGCTATGAACTCCAGGCATGGTGCTGGAGGAGTCATGCTGTGGGACTGTCTCTTTTCACGTTGACTCAACCCTGAACTCCTCTGCATGCCGCCGTGTATTTAGTTTGTCTTCGCTTCCTGGTTGGAAAGCTGCGTTGGGATCAGTAGATTTAAAAAGCGGAGCGGTTTAAGTGTCGGCTCTGTGATTACGCAGCTATTTTTAACTCCCACCAAGCAGCTTTCCGTTTCCACGTTTCATCAGTTTGGGAGCCAACTGCTCAGATTTCTGCTGAAAAACAGAAAACTCCAACACAATCATTTAACTTAAAACACAGAGGATGAATAGAAATGTGCGGTGAAGGTCAGTCGGTGATTCCTCCTCTTCTCTCTTCCCTTCCAGCGGAAGCTGTGAGTCTGAGGCGGCGACACGAAGCAGAAACGTCTTTTAATGTGAACGTGGCGGCGCAGACAGAGGAAAACATGTTTAATAGGTGTGAGGAGTGGCAGAGAGATCCGGTTGTCCTTCATTCTTTGCTGCATGTCGGTTGCGAGTGCCGAGCCGGTTTGTCTGCTTTTCCCAGACTGGGAATGTTGACCCGGCGCATGCAGGGAGCGCCGTCAGCGCCCGCTCCTGTTCCTGTAGCTCAAACCAAAGCACAACATCGGAAATATTTCTGAATTTAAAGTCATTCCTCACTGTCTGTCACCAAACAACCAGAGAAAAATAATTAGTTTGATACAAACCAGAACATTGTTTTATTTTCAAATGTCTTTCTTTTAAGGAGAATTATCATGGAGAATCACATTTTGCATGTTTTTAAGCTTTCATTTTAGTTTCTGCTGCCTCTAAAAACCGACCGACTGCTGGAAAAACATTCAGACGCCTTTTGATAGTAGCTTCATGTTTTTTAGTGTCTGGAAAATGTAGCGATCTCAGCGGAACCCTGGCCGTTGCCTAGCAACCACAGCGGAATTCTCCCCGTTGCCTAGCAACCACAGCGGAATTCTCCCCGTTGCCTAGCAACCACAGGGAACCCTGCCCGTTGCCTAGCAACCACAGCAGAGCTCCAGGACGTTTGGACATAAAATCGTGTTCATTTCAATTTTTACTTTTTTAAATATATTAATTTTTGTTTTTTCATTTTCCATTTCCAAATAGTGTGACCATATATGTAAAGTACCTGGTTCTCAATACGATTTGTTTTTGATTCATTTAATTTAAATGCATGTTGTATGAGACTGAATACTGAATGTTTTCTTTCTATAACATTCATCCAGTTAACTGTCTGTGGCAAAAGGTTTAGTTTTTAACTTTAATCCTCGGTAAATTTATTTTTTTATGTTGAAATGTTTCAGGTCCTTCCATCTTAATTTCCCACAGAGATAAACTGAGTTATTAAATGTGAGAAATTGAACAAAAAATCTCACATTTCTTCAAATTACTTCAGAATAAAATCTTTTTCATACAGATTTGTTGCACTTGACAGCAATTTAATAAGATAATAATCATGACTCAGTTTTAGATAAACGGGTCACTGATCTCATTTTACTGATTTTATTGTAACATGTTTCTAAGACTAGTCACACAGTTATGTCGAGTCATTTTCAGAGGAATATTTCCTGATTTTTTCCCTCCATTTTGTGTTTATTTACCTCCTAATTAACTCTCTGTTGCACTGAAATAATCTAAGTTTATTATTTGTCTTTAATCATAAAATCAAGTTTTGCAGTTTAACTGAACTTTAACACGTTGATTCTTGTTTCGTTTCCTTTGAGATTTTTGTTCTTTTAAAGTGCATTTATCCAAGCATTCATCAAACTGTGACTGAAATGTATGAAGATGAAAATAAGTGTTCTTAATTTAAATTTAAATGTTTTTTTTTTCATCTTGAATTGTTTTTAACTTTAATTTTTCCTAATACGAAATCAGTATCTTTTGTTTTATTTATAATCACAGAAAATTATTTATTAATTAGTGTTTTAATCATTTGTTGAATCATTTCATTTTGTAGCATCACATTTTTAACTACAATAAATTTTTGTTTGTCATTTAAGCCTCATTAATGTATTATTTTTGTTCAATCTTCCCATTAATATCTTAAACACATTGATGGATTATCATGAAATTCTTGTCAGCAACATTAAAAAACAAAACTATGAAGCAAAAACTGTCAGTGATCTCGACTGTCTGACTAAAATCCACAAATATTTGAAACCGCCTGGAAAAACGTTTATTACTGCGTAAAAACTCAGATACCAAATATAACATTCATTAATATGCAGAGTGGAAGCCATTTTAGTTGCAGGGTTAGTAAATGTTTCAGCTTCTCAGTCTGCATTTTCCTGTGAACATCTTAGATATGCTTTACAAAAAAAAATCAGCAAA
This sequence comes from Poeciliopsis paucimaculata, assembly GCA_903067055.1. Lineage (NCBI taxonomy): Eukaryota > Metazoa > Chordata > Actinopteri > Cyprinodontiformes > Poeciliidae > Poeciliopsis > Poeciliopsis paucimaculata. Next base: position 5,978 of record CAEGAD010009815.1, read on the forward strand.
TATTTGATTTTTCTGCAAATAATTTGGTGAGACACAAATAATCCAGTAAGAGGTTTGGATCCAATATCCAGGTTTTATAAAAACATGAGGCTAAGTTTGCAATGACCTCAAGGAGAGATTAATATGTAGAAAAGTGAAAAAAAAAAGAAGAATTTCTGTCCTTTTTGGAGCTCCATACATCAGCCATACTTTCCAGTATCGTTATTTCCAGAAAATAAATTCCTGCACAATGAGAAGCAAATTCACACAAAGAACATAAAATATTTAAAAGCTGAATATGGAATAAAAAACTGGACAGTAACTGCAAAACTTCAACATAAATACTGTCCAGTTATTTTAAAAAACGAACTCTGGTAAAGAAGAACGCGACTTAATTTACAAACTGATCAGAATATTTGCATCTTTGATCATTAAAGAAAACAAACTTTTACTGAAGATGAGTAAAACACACAGACTGGCTGTTTTTGTCTGTTTCTGCATCAAACAGAAAGAAAATCAGCAGATTCAGCAAAAAACAACTAAAGGACTAACAGGAAGTATAGTTTTCTACATTGAACCTTCAAAATAAAGTTCAGAAAAGAGACACCAAGCTGAGAAAAATTTGGAGGCGCTAACACAATTAGCAAATTATTTGAAAATTTCCAAGAAAAAACTCAAAATTTTAGATTTCTAGGAAAATCTCATAATTTTCCTAGAAAAACAAGAAATATTCTGAGTTTCAAAAGTAAAACATTAAAATTTTTGGAAATTTTCCACTTTTGAGTTTTGGAGTTTCAAAGTTTTTTTTCAAAGTTTTTGAGATTAATCTGAAAAATACATTTTTTAGGACATTTTTGACGTTTCAAACTGAGAAATTTCCCCGTGTTTTCTAGAAAACGTCAGATTTTTGTCAGAAATGTCCTGATCCTGATTCCCGTGCGGTCTGGCGACATGCAGATGTTCTGCAACAAACTGCGATGAATCTTTGAAACGTTTGTTTGTGTGTTTGCGCAGCGGGAACTCTTCGACATGGAGCCTTGGGAGAGACCGAGGGAAGAGTTCAAACTCCACCACAAACTGGGAGAAGGAAACTTTGGACAAGTATGGGAAGCCATTTGGACCAAAGAGAACCGGAAAGTGGCCATAAAGATGCTGAAACTAGGTACAGGAAGATTTTGATTTCACTTTTTCCAAAATGGTTTCAACTGATGCAAAACCGGCTTTGATTGTTTTTCCCTTCAGTTTGGTTGAAATTATTCTCTGTTGTTTGACCAGAATAAAATCTCTACATTCAGAATTACTTTCATGAGACGTTAATATTTTACATCTTAATGAAGCTGCTGCAGGATTTAATGTTAAAAGCTGATCTGTGGTAAATATAAAACAAACTGTAATTCAGTGAATCATTAGTTAGAAATGCAGAAGTAAAATGTTTATCGGTTACTATATTTTGTTTTAATGGTGCAAAACATAAAAAGTATGTTTTATAATTTTATTTCCGTAGTTCTTTTGGGTTTTTGCAGCAGAGTTTATTTGGCATTTTATTTTCCATTTCCTGCTGGCTTGAGGAGAAAAACATCTTTATAAATAAAATAATGAAATAACATTTAAAACAATTATTTTAACTTATACTTGATACTTAAAAAAACATTAAGTAACAGAAAACAACAATTCTGATGATGAAAATTTAAGACTAAGAAATTTATGGGATTTCTTTTTTTTAAATCATCTTCCCTTTAATATGGTGAGGCCCCACAGCGCCCTCTGGCGGCCAGCCAGGATTCAGGTCCAGTTTCTAGTGAAATATTTTAGACTTTAAAGAAGAAAAACAAACTTAAAATAGATGCTCATTTAAAGTAAGTAATTTCTTAATAGTGGTTTTTAAAAAGTTCCAGCAGATTCACTTTTTACAGGACTTTTCTCCCACATTACCAGTAAAATGAGTGAAATCAGAGTTTTTGAGGAAAAATCTTTGGTAAGCTGAAAATTTGCTAGAAAAAAACCTTCTTACCGTACATAAATCTTGAAAAATGTTGCTGAAATATATCTGAATTTACTAGAATTCTTTTGAATTAATCTGAGAAATCTTTGTGAAAAAAAAAGTCTGAAAAGTTGAAAATTTGCTTGAAAAACTCAGAAATGTTTAGATTAATTTCAGAAATCTTATTGGGGGAAAAAACATGAACATTTCTGAGTTTCAAAAAAGTTTCACTTTTGAAACTCAGTTTTTTAAAACAAGATTTATTTATTTTTACTCGAAGTGTTTCATGAATGTTTTGGATGCTTTTCTGCACAACGTGCATCATTACGATGGAGCACGAATAGCAACATATAAGAACATGAATTGAAATAAATGAGTAAAAAGGCTAAAAGGTGCAGCTTTGGTTGTTGGTTTTCTCGTTTGTGTCAGAGGACACGAAGCAGGACGAGTTTGTGAAGGAGGTGCAGGCGCTGAAGAGCCTCCACCACCCGAAGCTGATCCAGCTGCTGGCCATGTGCTCCAGAGGAGAACCCGTCTACATTGTCACCGAACTCATGAGCAAAGGAAGCCTCAAGTCCTACCTGGACTGTGAGTACACCTGTACGCCGGGGCGCACAAACTTTATGTTCTCGAAAACCAAAAAGACAACTAAAGTAAAATAAAATAGTTAAAGTAGTTCTTTTGTTTTCTTTTGGTTTTATGAATATTTTGTGTTGCAATCACCATTTTCTATTTAAAAAAAATCATGTTGGTAATAATTTCACCCTGATTACAAATTAAAGTCTCCATGTGGATCTAATTTGTATCAGTCTTGAATTGAAGTTGGGGACCGCACAACTTCAGTCCAAGGGCCACAAATGGCCCCCGGGCCTCACTTTGGACACCCCTGCTTCAACACCAGGTTACAACCATGAACCTGAATGTTTATATTTCTATGCTGCTGCCCATTTATAGCTCAGCCTTTAGCTGGGCTAATTTTTCAGTTAGCGCTTTAGCTAACTGAAAATGTTAGCGCACTTAGCTTCCCATGTTTTAGTTTTCTGGATAAATCCTAAAGCGATAATTTCCTTGGATGTTCTGTAAACTTTCTGTTGTTATTGGTTCTCAAAGTAGTTAGCTGTTTATAGTCATGCTTTTATTTTGAAGTGGCTGAAAACTGTTTATGTAGCAGCTAACAAAAAACAAAAACATCAAAATAAATTCAACACCAAAGGGCTTTATGGAACATGGTTTTCAACAATTTAGCGCTTTAGCATTAGCTTCCACTAAATACGGGGTTGGTGTAAAGCGTTAGCATCAGAGCATCAGCATGATGTTTATTTTAACTTAACCTTTATTTAAGTGTAGTGCTTTAGCATAGCACAGCTAACTTGTTAGTTAGCAGTGTCTAACTGACTAACAAGCTAATCATGCTAGGAAACCATAATCTGCACCAGAACCTGCAAAGAAACAAACATTTTACGCTACCATTGTCAAAAATGATCTTAAAAACTGTCCAGGTTCACATAGAACCATCTGTAGGATTTCATTTGCTCCAGCGTTGGCAGCGGTTTGGTCTGATTGTGAAACTGTTTGCAGCTGAAGAAGGAAAGCTGCTGAAAACGGCTCATCTCATCTACATGAGCGGCCAGATCGCAGACGGCATGGGCTACCTGGAGGACAGACACATCGTCCACAGAGACCTGGCCGCCAGAAACATCCTGGTGGGAGACGACCTGATCTGCAAGGTGGCGGACTTCGGCCTGGCTCGGATCATTAAGGTAAAATCTGACTCAAACAGACGAGTCAGGTTCAAAAGGGCTTTTGCTGAAGCTTTAATGTCCCTTGATTGAATATTTCACAACACTTAAAGGGGAGAAATTATTAAAAATTCACATTTTGGACATTTTTGTGTTTCCATTTTGATTTCTGCTGCTTCTGAAAACAGAACAAGTGCATAAAAAAAAAATCTGGTTTTCAAGATAAATTAATGTGAGAGATAAGTCACAAATCAGCAGGCAATACCCCGTTACTTAGCAACCCGATCGGAACTCTGCCAGCTCTCTTTGGGTTGCTAGGGTTTGAAAACCAACTGACCTAAAACGGTCAGCTGGTTTTATGAATCTCACCAAGTATTTTTGCTCTAGTTTTTGGTGTAAATATCTTCGTTCACTGGAAAAACTAACTTACAAGTAGGTTTTCAACAAGATGTTGGAGCTTAATTTAAGTAAAAAAAACTCCTTTAATACTCATGAAAAAGCAGACATTCGGTCAAAACCTTCTCATCTCGTTCCACTGGCAGATTATTTCACTAATAACAAGACATTCGCCCTGTAATAAGTGAAATAATCTGCTGATAGAAATGATACTCTTTCATTAATATTAAGGAATTATTGACTTAAAATCACTCATATCTTGCTGAAAAGTTAGTTTTGTCTTATTTCAAGTGCTCTAGAATATTTGCGCTATAAACTAGACCAAAACCTCTCGGTAAAATTTTGTGTTTTTGCAGTGCAACAAGATCTAGAGAAACTTGTTTTTAGTTGCATTAATTACTGCAGCAGTGTCTTCAAAGGTCTGACTTGAACCAGAATACTTAGTTTACCCCTTCTTGCTCTGCAGCTGAACTTGTTGAAGAAAACGATTTGTTGTTGGTTATATAAACGGTTCTGATGTCACTCATGTTTGCTGCAGGACAGCGTTTACACTGCCAGCAGAAACACCAAGATCCCGGTCCGGTGGACGGCGCCTGAGGCGGCGTTGCACCAACGCTTCTCTGTCAAGTCAGACGTCTGGTCGTTTGGCGTGCTCCTGTACGAGATGATGTCACGCGGGAAAATGCCGTACGAAGGTACAGTAGTCGTTTCCTGCCTTTGGTTCATTTGTGAAAAAACCAGTTTGATCTTCAAACGAAGGAACAGAGAAAGTGTCGCGAAGCCCTGCAGGAGTTTTCAAACCCTAGAAACGTTTTGCTCTGTTGGACCACAAACCTCCGTGGATTCCATTGGTATTTGAAGTGATAGACAAAGTAATGCATAATTATAAAGCTTAAAAGAAAATGAATCATGATTCTGAATTTTCTTTTCCATTTAAAGATGTGATTTATGGTGTGTGTTTGTATTTAGCCCCTAATTAAACTTCCTGAAATGTGCAGATTTGCTGAGATTTGTGAGCAGAAATCATCTCCTCTGCTGCAGTTCAGCTAACTGTTAGCCAGAGGGAAGCAAAGATAAAATCACATTCAAACCAACTGCGGTCCACAGAATGCTGTAGCGGTTCATGCAAATGAGCTCTGATCAACCTTTAAACCGCCGTATTTGCATCAGAAAACCTCTGATGCCTCTGAGCCTCATCAGCACAGCGAACAGCGGAAACTGAAACCTGATAAAACCACAAACCACATAAAAATAAATTATTATGATCATTAATGCACCTTGATTGGCGTTGCAATTTTAAAAATACCCTGTGAGGAGAAGTATGGCAAGCTGTTTCGTCATATAGTTCAGCAGGATCTTTAAATCAGAGATCTATAAATTGTGAAAAAAATCATTTGAGATATTCAAACATCTCAAACTTATTTAGCTTTAATATCTAAACAAAATATTTAGTTTCTTGCTAGTTATAAATTCAACTTATAACTAGTATTTTTTCATCAATATTATGTAATTATTAAAAATAAGTTTTTGTTTCTTGCTGGAAAGTTGCCTGTAAGTTAGTTTTGTCTAATTTCAGGTATATTAATAAACTAGACCAAAGTCCTTGGTAAGGTTTTGTGTTTTTACAGTGTAGTTGTTGATTTTCTTCAGTCTTGTTGGTTGTGCAGGAGACTCCGCTTCTGCTTTTCAAACATGTATGGTTGAACATGTGGCGTGGCCAGCAGTTTATCTGATTTAAAGTGACAGAGACCCTAAAATGATTTGTTTTTGCCGTAGAACTAACCCAACCGGTTAATGGAAGCAGGATAAGTCACCTGTAGTTGTTAAAATAGCTCAGTGTAAATGGATGGACTAGTTCTTCTGTTGATAATCTTTTAAAAACTAGTTTGGTGTCTTTGTGTTGCTGATGTTAAATGTTAATTTCATTTAGGGTTAGGGTTAGTTGACTTTATGTCGTATCGCTTCTCTTTGAGGTAAATTTCTGAATACTAAACCAAAGGTTCACCAGACACGAGCTGCGTTTCCATAGAAATGAGCAATTTGACTTTTAGAAAATAAATTCACCTAATAGAAACACTGCAATTAAAAAACTCGTTTTGCTGCTAGAATGAGGTTTCTTTGGTTGTATCAAAATGAGTTTATTTCATAAAACTGCAATGGAAACACTTTTCTTGCTCCTGATCAATGACAGGATGTTGCTACTGGAGGAAATGACAAAGAAGATGAACAGGAAGTGGTTTTTAATATCATATCACCTGAACAAACTTACTGACATGTGATTTTTAATCATGTTTCTTATATAACGGAAACAATGAATTTACAAAGTTGTTTTTTTTTTCAGCATTAGAATATCAACAAAGGTTCGAACACATTTGTAATGGAAACACGGCTAATGAGCTAACAGTTTGTAATTCTTTGATTTATTTATTTATTGGTCTTTAAAATACCAAATTTCCAATTAACTTTATATTTTGATCTGTCTGATTATGTAATTTTTAAAGCTTTTTTACCAAAACACTTTTTACTTTTTTTTTACTTTGTGTTATTTAATGTCCTGTTTATTTATTTCCATCTCATCTCTCATCTTTTCACGTCTCGCTTTGTTTAGGAAAAAGCAATAAGGAGGTGATGGACATTTTGAAATCGGGGCATCGGCTGGGCTGCCCCGACCGCTGCCCTCCCAACATTTACCGGATCATGAAGGACTGCTGGCACACCGACCCGACCCAAAGGCCGTCGTTCCACGCCCTGCAGAACCAGCTGGACGCCATTTATCAACGCATTTATTACAAAACCGTGGAGGTTTAGAGGCGAACGGCGGGAAGTGGTGAGGATCGTTCCTCTCCGTGTTTCTGTTGGGGGAAATGAAGCAGAGCAGCGACCCAAACCAACATGGAGGACAAACTGGACAGAAACCCAGCGGTATTTTAGAGAGCGGAGTCTGTAAATAGACCAGAGAAACTCCAAAAACTGTTTTTAAACTCCACTCTTGTGTAATAATGGAAATGGTCGGTGTGTGCCATGCTGGACGCCCTGAGCCTGAAGGGGGATGTTACTGTTTCACTTCTGTTTCTGATGCAAAACAAGTCGTGAAAATGGAGATTTTGTGCAATAATAATTTAACAAAAGCTGAATTTTTAGCTACATTAGACTAGAGAAAGGGAAATGAATTAGCTCGACTCTTCCTGCTTTTGAACTAAATATCTTGAAGAAAAGGTTTGGTTTGCTGGTTAAATGACTTTGTTTTCATCAAACCTCATCCAGACTGAAACCTGCAGCGTCTCCTTCACGTTACAGACATCAGGAACAAACTGTACAGAAAATAACAAGTCTTCCTCTTCTCAGAGTTTGGTTTAAGGATCAGCCACAGCATCTTAAATTTAAATGTGCATTTATTTTTGTTTAGCTTAGCTTGGCTAGCAGCCTAAGGAACGTAGCCGTAGTTAGCCTCCCCGCTAACCCCTAACTTAGCTCCAATGCTAGTCATCGTTCCTGTAGCGCATGTGGAGGAGCTCAGTAGCTGCGTTTCCATCACAAATATCCGCAAAACTTTGTCAATAATCAATAATGCTGAAAAAACACAATTGTGGTGTTTTCATTAAATCAGATCAGAATTAAAATCACATGTGAATAAGTTTGTTCACGTGATAATTCAGTTAATTCTACTTCCTGTTTGTCTTCTTCATGGTTTCTGCCAGCGGTAAATTTTATTGATCATGTTGATCATGTGACATTGTGAAACAAATTTAAACAGCTGAAAAAAAATCACCTCATCCTAACAACAAAACTTTTATCGCTTCCTGTCTATTGAGTGAATTAATGTTAGAAATACAAAATTGTGCGTTTAAGCGCTGAATGGAAACGCAGCTACGGTTTGAGTTTTAGCTTGTTGGCTTGTAACTGTTTGCTAAAATCTAATATCTGCAGTTATTTTTGCAGTAATGGGATGAAATTCAGCGGCTGAATCTTCCAGGTGGGACCAGGGTTCTTATTTAACGTGCACATAATGTTTACTGAGTTATTGTGTTGAAGATAGTGAGCATGCCAGCTTGCTGTGTGGTTTGGTACGTGTAACCGTTAGCACAGTTACTGTAGCCTGCTGCATTTAGACCCAAACTGATTATCTGACATGGGCTGAAGTATTTAATGTTCAGAAAAATGACTTGCGCTCCAGTGCTGCTCTCAGGACAGACTGTAAGAAGATCTATTTTTGTATTTTTGTTTGTGCACTTCTCTGCGCTTCCTGGCTTTTAAACTGTTTACCTGTTGCAGGCATTTATGGAGGCTAGGCTACATTTTACAGATCTAAAGCATCCGAACAGGAGCATTTTTAAAATGCTTTTTTTAATCAGCACAAGATGAACTTGAAGCACTTGAAAAGCCACTGCAGCAGCATGGTGCCAACAGTCCAGGCCTTAAGCTCTTCTGACGGGCCAAACTGATGTCCAGTAACAACTAGTGCCTACGTTTACACACGAGCTAACCGACGACATGAGCTTCAGGACGGACATCTGGACTCGCAGCACTTTCTTTCTGAGGGGTTTTCTTCATTTGAAGCACATAAAACTGTAAACAAATCTTGCAACTTGCAATGCAATTTGTGAATGAACCAATTTTGTGTGTTTTTATGCATGACGTTTGCAGCAGACGGAGCCAAGTTCAGGGAACTTGAGCCATAATCACCAAATTATGAGTATGTTTGTATTTATGGCTTTTTGTGTTCTGGTACCAAAAATAAAATATTTGAAGTATTGTTTAAAAAAGCAACAATGCAGCTGCATTTTTTTTTTTACTATTTTTGTTATATGTTCACTCATTTATAGAGGAAAATTTCACATAAATACATTTTTAAAAGGACCTAAAGTTAAGGCTGCAAACTAAATGTTTAGTTTGAAAACTAAATATTTTGCTCCAATCTAAATATTTTACCTTGTATATTTAGTTTGAAGCTAAAAATAAGCAAAAATATTTGGTTAGCAAGCTAAATATTTAAATTTCTAGTTTGCATATTTAGCTTGGAGCTAAATATTTAGTTAACATTTAGCTAAATATTTAGGTTCCCAACTATATATTTATCTTGTTAAATATTTATTTTGCTCCCAAGTGTAGTTAGCAAGCTAAATATTTACATTTTTAGTTTGCATATTTAGTTTGAATCTTCATTTCACAAACAAAATATTTAGTTTGAAGATATTTAACTTCCAAATACAATATTTTGTTCCAACTTAAATATTCAGTCAGCAAGCAAAAAAATATATGCTGTAGTTTACATAATTAGTTTGTAAAATAGCTTGCTAACAGAATATGTAGCTTGAAGCTAAATATTTAATTGGTTAGCTAAATATTTAGCTTGCTATTTAAATATTTTATTTAAAACTGTGACTTCCCCTCCAGACCCCACTGAGGACCAGGATGTGACTTTTATAGGTGAATAAAAAACATGTTGAAAATTTGACTGAAACAAATAAACCAAATAATTTCTGTTCATTTTCGACAATCTAAACTGCAACCAGTTAAATCCGTTTGGTCTAATCTGTAGTTCATCCACAGATTAAAACTTCAGGACCAAAAGTCGTTGAGTTTCCATTCAGGCCGTAAAACAAGATGATCTAAAAATGGTTTGTGCACACAAACTGAACCAGATGGTGAAGATATGCAAACGACAGGGAAATAAAACTCAAACAACATGTTTTGTTGAACAGATTATGATTTATGTGCAGCAGGAGGAAGAATCTCTTCAAATGGATTGCTTCTGTTTTTCATTTTCCTCAAATCATAAAACAGCGTTTTTAAAACTATTTTATTTTGTACCTAAAATTTGATCTTTTATGGTGTTTACTGAGTGAAAATTTCACCTTTAGTTGTTGAAAAAATAACTATGAATCAGCACCTACTCTACTGAGGGACACAAATGGCCCACGGGCCACATTTTGGACAACCCTGACCCAGATCAACATTTATTGTTTGATGACCTATTCAAAGCCCGGACATGACCAGAACAAGACGGGACAACTGGGTTCGTTTCCATGAGCAGTTGGTGGTAAACGTTTAACCTGCAAACTAAATATTTAGTTGGAAGCTAAATATTTTAATGTAAACTAAATATGTAGCTTGATAAGCGACTTTTGTTTTTACAACTAAATAAATAACTTGGTGAAAATGAAAAATAAACGCCATTTTCTCCTCTGATGAATAAATAAACCAAACTATTACTGTTCATTTTTAACAGTGTATCTTTACAAGCATTCAATAGAAAATCACTTTATTAAAAACACAAGTTATTATTATCTACTAATAATGATAAATAATAACTAACCCTGCCTTATTAGTGGTAATAAATAAGTGAAATAAAAGCTGCAGCTTCTCTACCTCACGCATCACAGCGGGGTGTATTTATTTATTTATGACTCCGCCTGTCATCATAGGCGGGGTTTCACTCTGCTGCCCTTAAAGGAAGTTCTCAGAATCACTCTGGACCGACCAAACCGGAACAGCGACGCATTCCGAGGAGTTTCTGTTTACCTGTCCGTCAGGTGCGCAGCCAAGCGGCTCCGGGCCGTTTCCTCTGCTGCGATGTGTGACTGTCTGTCGGCGTGTCTGCGGCGGCTCCTCCCGGAGAAACCGAACCAGGGAGACGGGAAAGACAGGGTGAATGCTGACGGTCAGAGACCCTCGGTCAGCCCGCCGCCGCCGCCGCCGCCGGACCGGCCGGACAGGCCGTCGGAAAACGCCATCTACACCGGGATCTGGGCGTTCGAGGCCCGGCACCGGGACGAGCTGTCCTTCCAGGTGGGGGACCTGCTGGAGGTCATGAGCCGCAGCGGAGACTGGTGGACGGCCAGGAAGATCGAGAGGAACGGGCGCATCCTGGGAACCGGGATCGTCCCGCACAACTACCTGGCCAGAGCGGAGTCCCTGCAGATGGAGCCGTGAGTACTTTCCACAACCCCACGGAGCATTTACAGCTGCGAAGGTTGCACTGGAGCAAAGAGCAGCTGTTCAAGAAATGGTTCCAGTAAAAAGTTTACTCAGGTTAATTCAGCGACTTTCTGCTGGTTTCAGCTGCTGATAAACACACAAAATACCATTTAGGAAAAACTTTCCACTTTTTCTGGCGCCCCTCTAACACGGCGCCCGCAAACGGTGCACACTGATCAAACATCAGTATTTTGATATTTAACAATTACATCATGAACCAAACGCTATGTGGACGTTTTGGTATTTTAGACAACAAAATGAAAATAATTCAGATAAATGACATAATTGCAAAAGAAACATTTTTGCAAATCAATTTCCTTCAGTTAAAAATTGATCAAACTTGAATAAAAACATCCAGGAGGCATGTTAAAAATTAATCAGACGGACCAAAATATAACATCATGTGGTATTTTTATAGACCAAAAAGTAAAATAATTAATATATAAAATTACAAAACAAAATCAGAAAAAAAGCAAAATTTTTCCAAATCTTTATAAAATTTATTAAACCAACAAAAACAGCATCTGGTGAAGAATCCAGATATTTTACTGCAGTAAGAGCAGCAACACTTCAAAATAAAATGACCCAAGTAAAAGTACGATAAGTTCAGGTCATTTTATTTCTGTAGCTCATTTTCAGCAACAAGGCAGAATTAGAAGGAAAACAAAACAACAAACCAAAAGACAAAAAGGTCAAAGTTCGGCGCAGTAAAAACACGTTTTCCAAAAAAAGTAACAAGTCGCCACTGAACTTAGCATTCAGGATAATAATATTGGATTTTCTTTATTATCCGTTTATGTACAAAACAAGCCTGATTATTAATCTGATTAATCTCAGCATATAATCAGATTAAAAATCTGGAACTGAGCTGAAACCTGCAGACTAGCAGTAATTTAATCTGAGCATCGTTATGTGGATCCTTTCCTATTAATCTAAAGCGGCTTCGCTTCAGGTTTCACAACGTTAACATTCATTCATTCATTCATTCAGAGGGAAACAACTTTTCAGCTCTAGAAATATTTATTCAAGTCGTTCCTCTGAGTCCAGATATTTCCTCTGGAGTTAATTATCACCAACTTTCTAGAGAAAACACGGAAACTTCTAAATTTGAAAAGTTGAAAGTTTGATAGAAAAAGCTGATATTTTCAGATTAATCTCAGAAATATTCTAGAAAGAAAATCCAAGAAAATGTCTGAGTTTCAAAAGTCAAAAACTTCTGACTTTTTTCAAAAGAGAAAACATCAGTTTTGACTTTTGAACTCAGAAATTGTCTTGTTTGTTTCTAATTTTTTTTTTATTAATCTAAAAACTTCTGAATTTTATAGTAAACTTTTGACTTTTCAAAGTCAGAAATTTGCTTGAAAAACTCGAGAAAATTTCAAGGACATTTTAAAATTTTCTGATTTCAAAAGAATTTTTTCAACTTTTGAAATTTTCTTGTTTTTCTAGAAAATTTCTAAGATTAATATAAAAATGTTTTGGCAGACATTTCCTCCTCTGTTTTTCTATATTCTGACTCTCTATGAAGAGAAAACATCCAGACCTGAATGAGTCTGAGGAAAAGTTTTAAGTCCTTTCTGGTGTCACATCGCTGTCACCTTCTCTCCCAGAGCAAAGCATGATGGGACTCCAAGGCAGTAAATTAATAACCAGCACCCTGCAGCCGAAGGCAAAGTCCTGAAACTAATCTGGCTCCAAGTTCCCCATCGTAAAATGACAGATTCCTGTAATAAGGAAGTAGTTAAGCTGTGTGATTCAGACAATGAAAGCACCTGAAATCCAAAATGCCAAACGTTTTGGATTCTGATTGATCAAATCTAAGCTAAAATGTCCAAAAACTACTTTTAAATTGATGGTTTTGGACACTCTTTTTTTAACCTCACTTTTTCCTTCCACTCAACTTTCCCGTGGCTACAGCTCTCTAACCTGACAATCAGAAGTGTTTCCATGTTTGTGTTATTATAACATTATTTTTGGTGCTTAATTAGCTTTAAATCATAATTGCTTGCTAATTTGGACTTTTCAGAACCTTACAGTGTTTCAGAGCTGATGAAAATGTGACCTAAATGTTTAAGAAACTTTAACTGAACCTCCTGTTGAACACTGTAAAAAATGCCTGTCATGCCTTTCATACCAGTGCGATTCCAGTCTGATGAGTCTGGGTTTGTTTCACGTCGGTGTCGCTCGTCGATTACGGCTCCAGAATGTTTTTCCAGACTTTTGCAGAAGCCAGCGGATATAATCAGCATTTCTGGAAAAGGTTCAGATACTTTGTGAAACTGGCTGTTAATGTTTAGTTTGTGCTAAAAAGATGTTTCAGATGATTAAAAAAATCTTCAAACCGGTGGAAATTTTACGGTTTAACATTTCAATTAACTATAAAAAAAATATGTTTAATTTAGAAAATATCAACTTCTGCAGAAAAACTAAAACTTTTAGTTAGTGGACAGATGTTTTTATTAATGTTTTATGCTGCAGCTGAAACGATTCATCGGATTAATCTTGACAAGGCAATTATTGAAATAATTCTCAATAACCCTGTCATAATAAGAAACATATCAATTAATCTCATGATAAATTAAAATAAATTGCATGATTTTTTTTTTAACCAACAGCTGGATGATAAAAGTTTTCAGTCTGGTGTTTTGGTCTCAGCCAGCTGTTTGTTTACAGAGACTTCATAATTCATTTTATTTGTTTTTTCTATTTTTCTTCATTTATTTTGGATATTTAACATGTTCTCCAGTTCCAGTGTTAGATCAGCCCTACACTGTTTAGTTAGCATCACTAAGTTAGCATCACTAAACCGATGCTAACCAAAGTTTAGCTGTTGGACAACAGTAATTATTGCGATAATAAAATTGACACCATTTTCATGCCATACCAATGACTAATACATTTTAATTTAGTAAAGAACTCTTAACCCGGGTTTGTCCCCATCAGATGGTTCTTCGGGACGATGAGTCGCTTCGAAGCCCAGAACATCCTGATGCAGCCGGGGAACGCGGATGCTTCTTTCCTGGTTCGGAAAAGCGAGAGGGAAAGCATCGGATACGTTCTGTCAGGCAAGAAAAGAAAAACCAGGCTTTTGATTTTACAGCTGACTTACTGTTTTATGTTGGGGTTAGCAATCTGAACATTAGCTTAACTGCTATCTGGTTGATGCTCTTTCCTGCTCCAGACGATGGCAGCTAATGCTAACTGATATTTAGTTTAGCGCTTTAGCCTTCGTGCTAACTTTGAAAACGTTTAGTGCACTTAGCTTCCTGTGATGCTATTGGATAAAGTCTAAAGGGCTAGTTTACTTTGCTGTTTTGTAAGCTTTCAGTGGAATAAAGCTTTAGTTTTCTTCTGCTAATAGCAAAGTGAATCTTTTCCTTCGCACTTTAGCTCATTTTGAAAATGTTTATCATACTTAGCTTGTCATTCAAACATTTTTCCAGATAAATTCAAAAGTGCTGATTTACTTGGATGCTTTGTAAGCTTGCAGTTGAATAAATTATTAGTTTTCACAATTCTGCTGATAGAAGAGAAATGTTTTTGATTAATGCTTTAGTACTTTTGCTAACGTTAGCATTTAGCACACTTAGCTTCCCCTAAATAACTTTTTCTGGACAAATACTAAAGTTTTGTGAACTTTCAGTTGAGTAAAGTTCAACATCTGTGTTGAAGTTTTGGCTATCAACTATTAAGATTTTCTTCAAGCAATTAGACGCTTATATGCTCTTATTTTGAAGTGGGTAAAGATTGCTTCCTCTCTTTTCCCCTAATAACTTTATTTCAAACCAACATACAGACAGTAGAGACATAGACATAAAATTACATATGTAAGGGAATTATTATGTCAAGATTAAATTGGTGCTCAAAGGTTGCAGTCTTTAAACGACAGATATTAGCATTAGCATCTGGTAAATATGTTGGTGTAAACATTAGTGGAACTAATTAGTGGAACTAATGTTTACAATTAGAGCTTTAGGGTTAGCGCAGGTAGCTCTTTCGTTAGTGCATGCAGGCGCTGCCTCATCCGACCTTTTTTAGACCAGACTTGTATTTTCACATCCTGTTTTTTAGACTTTTCGACTCTTTCCACTTCTGCTTTGTCTCATCGTGTGTAAATCCTCCTGCAGTGAAATCCAACAATGCAGTCCGGCACTTTCGCATCCCACACAACGATGGGAGTTTTTATGTGGAGCAGACTCACAGGTTCGGTTCTCTGGCTGACCTGGTGAACTATTACTGCGAACACAGCCTGAACGACATCGACTCTCTGGGGAGTCCGTGCAACAAGGTAAGAAGCAGAAACAAAAGCATTTCCCCCACAGACATGAATGTTTCCTAAACACATCTGTTTCCGGTGCCAGAAAAAGCCAAACGTTGAAGATATCAACCACTTGCTGGATGATTGGGTTCTCCCAAAAAGCGAGTTCACCATCGAGAACCAACTCGGCAACGGCTGCTTTTCGCAGGTGTTCCGCGGTCGCTGGAAGAACCACATCAACGTTGCCATTAAGGTCCTGAAAAATGGTACGCAGTTAACCAAACTGGTAGACCGAAGGCTGGTTTTGGGAAAAGGTGGTGAAGGGATTCAACGTCCCTCTGAATTAGGCTCCGTTCACACAGCAGGCACCACTTTTGACCAAATGCGGCTTTTTCACCCAGAAATTGACCAACTCTGATCGATTCTCATGCCAAATCAATAACATCAAATGCCGTTTCCAGATTATTTTGGATACTTATTTGATTTCAAAGCCGTTTTTGTGAGGGACGAGTCCAGAAAGGGAAATTCCCACAGTTTTACCGACATTAATATCAATATTTAGTGTTTTAAACCTTAATGGCGCATCATCTAAGTTCTGTTTTGAGGTAATCAGCTTCCACTCAAATCCAAATAATCCCACATCCAGAGAGATTTTTAGACAGATATGCAACGTAAAGGGAAGCAGGCCAAGTATTGATCCTTGTGGGATCCTGTTTCTGATTAATGTTAATGATGAACATGAATTATAAATGCAAAATTGTTGCAAAAATTATAGAAAAAGATCCAAGTTTCTTGTTTTTTTCTGTAGAAACTCAAACATCCCACGGGTTTTAGAAAATAGAAACAAAATGGCTTAAAATAATCTGTTTATTTGGTTTTCACATTTCAAAATACATTTTAAAATGAAAATAGTTTTGCAATAAGTTTTTTTTTTGTTTTTATGCTTTTAATACTTGAATGAAAAAACATAAAAATAAAAAATAATAAAAATTCTGCAGTTTGATCTATGATTTAACTATTAAATCTAAAATAAAATGTTTTTTAATATGACGCGATACCAGAAATGATGGAAGTCACGAGATTATTTCACTTTATAAGTGCAATTATAAAGTGAAATATTACTTTTAAATTTCTATTTTCTAATTTAATTTTAAAACAAAAAACAACAGATTTGTCATTTTTATGGTTTTATTTTGAAGTGAAAAACAAACAAACAAAAAAAACGTCAATATAAAACATGTTTGTTTTTTTAATATGAAGTAAAAAAACAAACAAAGGAGGCATTTTGCAAGTTTTTAAAATGGCAACAGATTGTTTTAACTACCAGGAAGAACAAATATAAATAGAGAGGATAGTTTCGCTCTCTGGTTTTTTATATCTGTTCCTTTAAACTTCTCTGTTTTCCACCAGACTCTGTAGACAACACAGAGTTTCACAGGGAAGTTGAAATCCTGAAGAGGCTTCACCATCGCCACCTGATCTCCCTGTTCGCCGTTTGCACCGAATCGACGCCGTATTACATCATCACCGAGCTGATGGAGAAAGGCAGCCTGCTGCAGTTCCTCAGAGGTGAACCTATCCGGGATCCAGGAACTGTATTTTAAAGAGCTGACGGTTCCTGGGATCTCTGGAAGAGTATCAAACCCAGATTACCATCCTCTGGTTTCAGGGAAAGAAGGACAAAATCAGGACGCTGCATCTCTGATTGACATGGCCACCCAGGTGGCTGATGGGATGTCGTACCTGGAGGAGCAGAAGAGCATCCACAGAGACCTGGCAGCTCGAAATGTTCTAGTAGGAGAAGACTACATCTGCAAGGTGGCCGACTTTGGGCTGGCACGACTCATCAAGGTGCGTTGGTCGACAGGAAGTTGTGTTTTGTTGGTTGGTTGAATTTTTTGAGGATGAAATGTTTTTCGTCCAGGAGCCTTTTTACATCTCGGAAGAGAAGAAGATTCCCTACAAATGGTCGGCACCTGAAGCCATCAGCCATGGGAAGTTCTCCATCAAGTCAGACATTTGGTCTTTTGGGGTTTTGCTCTATGAGATCATGACCTATGGAAGCGTCCCATACCCAGGTTAGTTCAGCAACCTGCTTTTTCATACTTATGGTGCATCCAGCCCTGTTTGGTCCAGTTTAATCCAACTCCGTTCCGTTTGGTCCAGTTTAATCTAACTCCGGTCCGTTTGGTGCGCTTTAATCCAACTCCGGTCCGTTTGGTCCAGTTTAATCCAACTCCAGTCTGTTTGATCCAGTTTAATCCAACTCTGGTCCGTTTGGTCCAGTTTAATCCAACTCCAGTCCGTTTGATCCAGTTTAATCCAACTCCGGTCCGTTTGGTCCAGTTTAATCCAACTCCAGTCCGTTTGGTCCAGTTTAATCCAACTCCAGTCCGTTTGGTCCAGTTTAATCCAACTNCAACTCCGGTCCGTTTGGTCCAGTTTAATCCAACTCCAGTCCGTTTGGTACGCTTTAATCCAACTCCAGTCCGTTTGATCCAGTTTAATCCAACTCCAGTCCGTTTGGTCCAGTTTAATCCAACTCCGCTCCGTTTGATCCAGTTTAATCCAACTCCGGTCCATTTGGTCCAGTTTAATCCAACTCCGCTCCGTTTGATCCAGTTTAATCCAACTCCGCTCCGTTTGGTACGCTTTAATCCAACTCCGGTCCGTTCGCGTAAAAAGTCCGTTCGCTTAGTGAGGTGTGACCAAACCTCGGCCTCTGACTAAGGTGAACTCTTCTGCGATTTAAAGGCACATGCGCTAAATAACTGCAAACAGAACGAAGGAGTCCGCTGTTTCTCCTGTCATATTAAATGATGTTTTACAGAAAATATCTTAGTTTTAGTTGTTTTGTTTATTTATTTTAAGTATTTAAAATGTCTTCTGAATATTAAATAATATTCAGAAGTTAAAGTTTTACTGATCTTTGAAAGGATGAACTTTGATTATTATGCAAATGGTTTCAAAATGGAAATCTTTCCATTTTTCACAATAATTTAGTTGCTGTTCTCTAGTTATGTCTGAATATTTTCTGCAGTTTATCTTCCTCGTTCATCACTCACAGCTCAAACCCTGAAAAGGTTTCTGAAACTCAGACCTCTGCACTAATTTAACGCGTTTTATTCTGGTAATTCATATTCCTCTGGTAGCTTGTGACACATTCATCTGAAGCTCTAAAATGTGTTTTGATGTTAGTGGCGAAACTATGACCTCTGGAAACCTGTGGAGTTGATTTCAGTGCTGCTGTGGTTAAAACTTTGAGTGAAGAAATACAAGCTGCATCCGTTCTGCAGTTTCACAAACCAACACTAACTAATAATACTTGCATGTCACGTAAACTATAAAACATGGCAGGTTTCATGCAGCTTCAGTTAGAAACTAGAGATCAGGGTGAACTCTGACCTGAACCTTCAGGGCCACATAAAGACGGTTCCAAAGTCGGCTTCCTGTCATCTGCAGATCATTTTCAGGATCAGAGACTAAAGTCTCAGCATCAGAGAAACGCATCCAGATTGTTGCAGCTGCTGGAGTTCTGACTAAAACCAGGAAGACAGAGACGCCGCCCAGTCCTGACATTAACTGCGTTTCCATTGACCATATAGTTGCACAATTTGACATTTGGAAAATAAATTTGCTTAATTTATTGCACAAAAAGACTCTGTTGAGACTTTTTGACTCAACAAAAATAATTTGTAGAATAAATAAACAACATTTGACAAACTTTAAATCTAGAATATTTGAAGAAATGTCAAATTTGTGACTGTTTGTTGTTTCTGTAATGATGTGAAGCACTTTGAACTGCCTTGTTGCTACGCTAATAAACCACACTGCTGCTGTCAGGCGTTTTATTTACGGGTTCTGCTGCAATCAGACGTGCAAAAACGTCAGATATCCTCACCACTTCTGTTTTCTCCTTCCTTCTCTTTCTCGCTCTTCCTCCAGGCTTCAACAACCGCGAAGTTTACAACAAAGTCAAGAGCGGCTACCGGATGGAGGCGCCCAGCAAATGCCCCGGCTTCGTCCACAGCATCATGCTGAACTGCTGGCAGGACCAGCCGGAGGACAGGCCGACCTTCAAAGACCTCAAGGACATGCTGGAGAGAAGCTGCTATGAGCTTGAGTCGCCACCAGGGGGCAGCAGGGAGCAGTGACCTGCACACAAACATGGCTGCTGCTGTGACAGAGAAGTGAAATACGCAGACTGGACACGGCGCTTTAAAGGCTCTTCACATCATCACAACAAGAACAGAATCTAAACCACGGGTGTCCAACGTACGGCTCGGGGGCCATTTGTGGCCCTCAGAACAATTTTGGGCAGGCCTTGATTATTATTCAAGAATACTCTAAATTTGAAGTTTTTACTGATGCCAGGTTGTTTAAGAAAGATACAACTGTCAACAGAAATCTGACAATCATTGAAGAGTTTCATTAAAATATTAGGATTTTATAATTTATTTAGCAGACTAAAATCAAAAATCAAATAGTTTTCAACTTGACTTTTATGGCCCAAATGTCAACAGTTTGGACAACCTGATCTAAACGTGGCAACTGAAGGTGCAACTTATTAATAAACTTTTACACTACGAGTGGAGATGTTTCAAAATGTGCAATAGAGAATAATTTCTCTTTGTGTCTTCGTTCCTTCAGAGGAAACTGTAAATATTCTGGAGCTCATGTTCAAGTCTCTGGCAGGTTTTATGACTTTCAAATCAATTTGAACATCAAGACAATCTGAGTTGCAGCCAGTTTAAAATTTTTCCAGAACTTCATTTTGTGCCGTTCAGAGTGAAACTCGGTGGTGAAATCTGGATCAGTGCCTGAACTAAAACCTAGATCAACTTTTATAAGATAAAATGTCTAAATTTGTCATTTATGGCTCCATATTTATGTTTCTGTGAAAATGTTTAAATTTTTATGTAATAAAATAATAATAACAATCCAAAACCGTCTCAGTGCTGCCCTCTTTGGGTTGAATGGAGGCTACTGCAGCTTAATTTGCCCATTAATTGCAGCTTAATTGATGTTTATGTCACACAGTAGAAATTTATGTCGGCTAGATTTGTTGCTTTTTTGAAAAAAGTTGCTAGAAGGTCTGAAAATAAATAAAGTAACAAACTCTTTTCCTCATTGTTGAATTTTGAGTTTACAGATTATTTTCTTAAATATCTTGTTGAATCTTTTTACATTTAGTCACAATTTGCTTCTTTTTCAGACTTCATTTTGGCAGACAGGTTCTGGTTTTAGTTGTGTCACTGCTGCAGAGATCAGGCAAGTAAAACTTAATTTACAGTTTGTTTGGACAGCTTGTCATTCAGTTTCCCTTTGAGTTTTCTCAGAAAGGTGGAAATATTTTTGTCTTTAGGCAATAATTGGACTTTTGCAGAAGCATGGAGGAAATTAGATAAAAACTTTGAATTGTGATTTTGATCAGTTTTTACATAACTGTTTAAATGTACATTTTTTTTCAATTTCAAACTTTTCATTTCTTAATTCTGAGTAAAGTCAAAGTAATATGATAATTTGTACATTGATAAGGTTTGTTAGATCAATAGGGTTAATTATTTTAAAGTAGCCTACTTTTAGATGACATTTGTGTGTAAAAGCAATGTATGAAAAAACATTGAAAATCTAATTGAAATAATTTGGTGTAATGTTGACAGACGGCCAGGAGGGGGCGTCCTGATCTCACGGTACGATCCTCTGATTTGTTTTAACTCACCTAATTAGATAATTAGGTCATCAGCAGTGGAGACTGCTCTCCTGTGCTTTGGACTTTTACCTTTTCTTTTCTATGTTTCCACTTTAAAAAAAGTGAATTTTCCAGCAGATGTGAAATTATATAGAAAAATGTTGAAAAGATGAAAAGAAACCAGACAAACTTATCGGGGGTGAGAAGCTTTTTGAGAGCTGAATTTTCTGGTTTCTTTCTTGCGGATATTTTGTGTGACTGCTGTTTTTGGTTTTGTTTTTTTAAACTGAAGAAAAAACCAGAGGGGATAAAATGTTTCCAGACATCAGCAGCTACTTTTTCTGCCTCAGGAGTTAACTGGGTCACACGTGTTTCACGTTACGCCCTCAGTCCCTCCATGACCAAATCCAAAATCTAATCTGCTTCTCTTTTTAAATCCTTTACTATGAAAACATATAAATATACAATTCCAACATTTTTACAATTGGTGCAACCAAAATAAAAAACTAAATCCAAACATGTGAGTCAAAAACATCAAATGAGACAAAATATGTTTAAAAATTCAATACAAAATATTAAGTAACATCATTATGTGACACTGACTAATAAATTCAAAGTTACTGGAGAAGATTTGTCTCAACATAAATGTTTATTTAATCCAAGTTAATCTGAACCTTAATGCTCCCTGAACCAGGACTCTGGTGTTTTCCTCCACGTTTTCCCGTTCAGCCTGGTTTCGCTCCAGAACAGTCCAGAAAGCATCGCTCTGTAAAATCAACCTGCCGGCACAGACCAGACTTTGTGCTGCATCAGCATCTTTCCAGATGTCTGGGCTCGGCGCCAGCAGAGGCTGAAACTGGAGTCTCGACGCCCAGTTCACTCAGTATGACCATTTAAACACGGAGCCGGTATTAATAACTCATAAACCAACAGCAGAGACACTTCTGTATGGAAGAAGATTAAGGAAATCTGACCTTAATCTCAGAATTGTGACTTTTAATCTAATGAGATTGAGGTCAGACTTCTGCTAAAAAATGTCAGAATTATGAGATTAAATCTGAATTTTAAGTAGAGAAAGTTTGTTCGTTATGACAAAAACAGAATTATGTAATATAAGTCAGAATTCTGAGAAGAATTTAAAAATTCTGACATTAAAATCATTTCTGAGAAAAAGTCAGAAATCAGGGGGGGGAAGTCAGTTCTTTTATTTTTCCAATGGCACTAATTGCCTTCCGTACATCTTTGAGCTGATGTTTCTGGCATAGAAACTAATCAGATTATGACTAAAAGTTGTTAAATTAATAGCAATTGATCTGATATGCTGTCGTTTAAAGACAGAGGCTCGTCTTCCCATCTCTTACTTTTATTCTAAGGAAATGTAAATAATCTCCCAGCATCGCGTCACGCAGCCTGGAGTTTTAGTTTTATGTAGGAAGTTAAAATCTGTTTTTTTGGCTCTTGGTCGGTTTTATTTAGTGTCTGTAAAGTTTCCAGGCGTCGCCGCCTTCGTGCGTCCTGCGTGCCTCATCATGTGTTCTGGGAGTGACCGGCCCGTGAGCCAGGTCACTCCAGAACTTTTTTATGTCGGCACCGGTATCTGGTATCCTGAACCCGTTCATCATCACCGCTCACCGACTCCCAGGGGAAATGACCTCTGAACTCTGAACTTGCTTCAGCTTTTCACCACAAAGTTTAATGGGCTTTGTTCTCCAGGCTTCTTCTCTGTTAAACTCTTTTATTGATCTGTTGGTTATGTGTTGGTGATCAGTGGAATCACTGATCCACCTGTCTGACCTTTGAACACCTGGATTTACTGACTTTTGTTGTGTTTTACTCTAAATTGTTCCCGTTTCCATCCAGACTCTCTGCCATTTGCTGCCAGGCTTCAACATTAATCACAACATCATCTGCAAACAGAGAAACCCGAAGAAACAATGATGATACCAACTGTTAACGATACAAACAAGATCCATCAATTCATCAATCCATTAATCTGGTTCTGAAAGTTCCCAGGTCATTTCAAGGTTATGCGGTTGATTCATCCAATCTCTGCTTCCTCAGACAGAAAAAATATTTTGTTCATAATTTCCTGAAACAACTCCACATTAAAAAATTACTAATTCGCCACATTTTTTTTTCTGATTTAAACTTTAATGGAACGTATCAGTGCCTGTTAATAATGTTTGTGTCCATGCACAGGTTGTAATTTCTAATCATCCAGATAGAGACACTCTAATTAAAGTGACTCCATTCATCAGCTGCAGTTTCACATGAAAACCTTTTCCAGTTTCAACCCTCAGACATTTCAGGAAGGATCATTTAGCAGGCAGAGTGTCGCCTCCTACTGGCCTTATTTGGATTTCCTGTAAAGTTCCTGTGACCTTTATGCAGCGTGACCTTTGAACAGACTAAACACATTAATGAGAGCAGGACAGAGCAGCTTCATGTTGACCTGAATACTACACTGCAGTTATTCTGTAGCAAACTGTTAAACTCTCACTGTTTAAATGGTCCTGAGTTTCTGTTGTCAAGACGATAATTCTTCTTTGTAATGTAACGCAACAGAAAACCAGGAAATGTTCCTTTGCTGTTTTACACTTTGTGTGTAAAACTATGACATAAGTGTTTGACATTAATGTGAAGTTATACACTCAAAACGGCAATAATTTGGTTCACTGAGGCAATAAAGCTGTCATTTCTGACAGTTATATTTTTACCTTATTCTTTTATTTATACATAAATGTCACTGTTTCTAAAGAATTATTTAATTAACAAGCTAAATATTTAGTTTGTAAACCATCTGTTTAGTTAGCAAGCTAAATATGTAGCTTCAAATTCCATCTAGCCATCCATTCATCCTGCTGATAAGCAAAATATTTAGTCCCAAACTAAACATTTAGCTACAAACTAAACATTTAGCTACAAACTAAACATTTAGCTACAAACTAAATATTTAGTCCCAAATTAAATATTTTTGTTTCAAGCTAAATATTTAGTTCCTTGCTAAATGTTTAGTTAGTAAGCTAAATATTTAGCTTCAAACTAAATAACTGGTTTGAAGCTAAATAGTTAAGCTAAATAATTAGTTTGAAGGTAAATATTTAATTAGAAAACTAATATTTAGCCTCAAATTAAAAATTTTGTTTGAAGTTAAATATTTAGTTAGCAGGGTAAATATTTAGTTAAGAAGCTAAGCAAACTAAATATTTTGCTCTGCTTTTTAGTTTGAGGCTAAATATTTAGTTTGAAACTGGGACGGTGAAAATATGGCTCCATTTTTTTCCTCAATAATTTCTTGGTCATTTTTGGACTTGACAAACGGCGGCCATATTTATTGTTGCAATAATCTTTAAATTCATATGAACTAATGATGCGTTTTCATGCTGTTTTGGTTTAGAGGGATGATTTGAGAGTTTTGTTCCTCGTTAAGCTCCTCCAGGCCTGAGCAGCGCTGCTGTGAGTGAAACTCTGACGTCCAAGGAGACGAGAAAGAGCTGCGTGAAAAGCGTCCGGCCTCCTGATCATGTCTGAGTCTATGCTGTGGGAGGGGAGGAGACATACCTCACTGCTCCAGGGAGGGAAAATAAAACACCCAGGCAGAAAATAACCAGCTTTCCTCAAGATTCAGCATCTTCCTGCTGATCCTCACTGACCTGCTGAGCTCAGATTTCAGATTTTAACTCTTTTTTTTGTTTCCTCTGGAGGCTTTTCTTCCAGGATCCCAGAAAACTGCCTGAAAAAGGTGGGAATTGTTTCTTTCCATGCCGCTGATTCTGTTCAGTTTTCACAAATTTAACTACAGGAGTCAACATAATGTTCCTGTGCTTTTTGCTTTAAAGGAAATAAAAATAGAGAAGTATTACATTGATAAAATCAAATTGCATCTAGAGGCAGAAACGTATCTGACCTAGAATTTATTTTTACTCAGCCGGTTCTTGGTTTGCAGCCGCCTGAAGCAGGAGCGTCTCCTGTTGCAAATGTCTCTGCCGCCAAAGTGTTGAGTTAAATAGAAGCAACACAGTCAGTGTGATGCAATAATCAAAATAACAGAAACAAGCAGCTAAACCTTATTACACCGACCTTTAACCTGACTTATGTTTTATAAACCTTATCAGATTCATAAGCCGAACTTATAAAATTATAAAAACCCCACTGGGTGATTTCAGTCAGAGGTCATGTAAATAAAAAGACATTTACAGCATTTTAAAAGAGAATCAGTGCTTTTGTACGGAGCTAAATTGGGGCCATGAAGTTTGTGCAAAAGAAACTAAAATTTAAACTAAAAAAAAAAAACAAAAAAAAAACATTTGAAACTGAAAAGTTATTCTGAAACTGGGAAAAATGTTTGAAATAGAAAAAAAAAACTAAAAAAGTTTTGAAACAGGAAAAAATTAAGTTAAAAAAAAGATTTAAAACAGAAAAAAAAATCAAAACTGACAAAATGTTTAGAATCTGAATTGACTAGAATAAGTTTCTTAGAAGCTGAAAGTAGATTTGAAACTGAAAAAAGTTACAAATCGTTTTTCAGCTACTTTTCAAAAACATTTTTTGAACAAGCTTTATGACCTTTATTTATCTCCGTACTTCTGCACCATTTTGGACCCGATCTTGTTAATTTCTCATGGATTCATGGACAGAGTTGATGTTGTTTTAGTTTCCTTTCAGATACGACAGAAGGACTGAAAGCAGATCATGTTCTCTGAATTTTAATCAGTTTTTGCTTTTTATGTGCTGCCGCTGAAAAATGCATCACAGCTCCAGAAAATTCCTGTAATTTTCCCAGGACTTTTCCAGACCAAATCCGATTTGTTCAGTGAATGGTGAACTGTTTACTGCCTGACTTCATGTTCAGTGAGATTTGATCGGAGGTCAAAGGGTTTACGGCTTGTTTTTCTTCTTCTTTCTAAGACTTAATTGCTTTGCTGTTTGCTGACTGAGCAAATCTTCTTGGGATTTGTGCCATAACACAGATTACCGCAAATTTGTTTCTCTGGCTGTTTTTTCAATCACAAGACATGCTGCAACTAGCTTCATAAATGTTTAACAGCACGTATCAAGTAATTATTTACTACCCTTACTTAAAAAAAATACAATTAATTAAAAATTAGACTTGTTTTGGTTCTGCAGACACACACAGTGTAGATAAACTGTTAACATTTCTTATATCAGCAAAAAGGGACCAGAATGATTAATTGATCGGTAACGTCTCTCCTTCGGCCTGCGTCCGTCTCCATAGCAACATGCCTCCATAGCAACCATACTGCCTAGCTAAATATTTACCGGTAGTCAACTAGCTAAATATTTTCCCCCAAACTAAATATTTAGCCCCAACTAAAGCTAAATATTTGGCTGTCTAAACAAGTATTAAGCTCCATACTAAATACGTTTTTATTTCACAAACATTTAGTTTGAAGATAAATATTTAGCTCCACGTTAAGGTAAAAAGTTCACTAGCAAGCTAAATATTTACCACCAATCCAAATATTCAGTTGGCAAACTTAATATTTAGCTCCAAGTTAATCAAAATATTTTGCCAGGAAGCTAACTAAATGGCTTCAAACTAAATATTTAGCTGGAAGCTAATTATTTAGCTCCAAGTTACGCTAAATATTTCACAAAATTTTGTTTGAAGGTAAATATTTAGTTCCAAGTTATGCTAAATGTTTAGCTCCAATTTAAATATTTAGTTATATTCATAATATTCAGCTTCAAGCTTCAGTTTCGGGTCCAGTTCTGGTGGTTTGGGATCTGGTATTGATCTGGATGAAGCTTCATCTGCTGCCAACAGAAACATTTAATCCTTTCAAGTAAAACATGTGTGTTTTATCACCAGAGTGAAAATGTGCAGCAGGAGCAGCAGGAAGGAGGACAGTGACAGCCGAGTGTTGATATGAAACAGCTGTTATGCTTCTGCTCTCTCATGCCAATGGAAAAAAGTTTCTATTTTAACCCCAGTGACCTCTGACCTTTAGTCCCTTCAGATGTAGGTCTCACCAAGACATCAACGTGTGGCTTTGTGTCTGAGCTTCCTGCTGGTTTTTCCACTCAAACATTTGGCTGAATGAAGTCATTTTGATAAAACTGCAGCAGAATCATCTCAGATTTATTAAACAGGTTCATCTGCACGACTGCAGGGTGGCGCTTATGAAACCTGTTGAGTTCTTCCAGCTGATCCAGACCTGTTTTAACAAACAGAGACACTGGTGTAGAGGAAAATCATGAATTTATATTATTCCTTTATTTTTTGTGGCTATATTTAGTTACTTTAGTTATCGGGGCCAGCTGCGTGTATTCGAGGCAATTTTGATGCTAATTTTTTTGCTAATATTAGAAATTTATTAGCAAACATAAATTTGCTAAACATTTATGTTTAGCAAATGTTGCTGATCCCAACAGCAGCCATTTTTCTCTTGTGCATTAGTGAAGAGTCAGTCTACTTTCTTGTTGTTGGTCTCGATGAAACGGTTCATCTCAGGCTCTAGGCTTTGCGCTGCCTACCAAGATGGCGCCGATCACTTCTGGGTTGGACCTGCAGGAACTATGTATCAGCAAAGTTCCCACAAGTCTTTTTTAACATTACAGGAATAAGATAATAATAATTTGAGTAAAATTTAATATGTGAAGTTTTCACATCAGCAGAAGCAAAACAATACAACCAGAAAAAAGTCGTAAAATTAAAAATCAAAAAAAGTGTTTTAATGATCAACATGATCATGATCAGTTTGGAAAGTCTTACTTTAAAATAGTTCTTTACATAATGGTTTAAAGTTCTGCCACTGATAACAATTTTATACTAATGTGTTAAAAAATTAAGTATTTATTTATAAAACCGAAACCAAATGCTCAAATTTAAATTTCTTAAAAAAATTTTTTTTGTGTAGGAAATTACTATTTAATTTTCCTAATTTATTACTTCATTTTAGTTTTATTTCAACTATATTGTTGCACAACTTGTTTTCTGACTCCAATGTAAAAATATACATTTTGGAAGTTATTGAAGGTGTTTTTCAGTGATATTATCCAACAAGGTGAAATTCCACTAAAATAATCAAATTTCGTCACCAAAAACAAACGTTTTTGTCTCTGTTACCAGAAAAAGTTCCTTATCTAAATCCGACTGCTCTGCACTGATTGTCTGACCAACCTAAGCAAACAGAAGCCTCATGCTTTGTGAACTTTGACCCCAGATTCCCAGTTCCTCACAGATTCCTGCAAGCGTTGGAGAACTCTGAGGAAGTGGATGTTTTTGTTCAGTCATGCATTCGCTGCATGCGGTCCAGTCCACAGAAAGGGCGAAAAATCAGAACAACAAACAAAATAAACGGCGCTGCAGCTAATAATAGCAGCAGGAGAGCAAACAGTTTGAGCTGGAACGAATCGTTGCCTCTGTTTGGACTTTCAGGTCATATCAGATCATCACTTCCTGCCCTGAACACGTTCGCCGTCCCACATCACCACCGTGGAAAAACATCAAATATTACCAAATTGTTTTAGTTCAGTTTCTATGTTTCAGTTCACATGAAATGAGACTAAACTAAAAGTAACTTTGCAGCAAGAAATAGGAGAATGTCAATAATTCATTAATATTGATGTAAACTTGGTTATAAGTGAAACAATCTGAGAGCAACATGACATTTTTTTCATAATAACGTCTATAAATTTGTAACGTTTTGAATTTCTGTGGATCTCATCGTTTAATGCACGTCACAGTTTTCTGTGCGCTTTTAAATTTTTTTGTACATTTCAGAATTATCTTTGCGTTTTGTCGTTTTCTGCGCATTTCAGAGTTTCTGTGTATTTCACTGTTTTCTTTGCGTTTCACATTTTTCTGCACCTACCTGAAAGCTGTTGCATTTTTTTCTCTGTTGTTTTCTTTGCATTTTCTGCACCTATTTGTGTTTCCACATTTTCTGTGTTTCGTTGTTTTCTGTGTCTTTTTGCGTTTCTGCATGTCTCTGCGCTTTTGCTGTTTTGTACAAATTTTTGCAGAAAAGAAAATTCTGCATTTCGGTATTTTTTGCGCATTTAGGCGCTTTCTGGGCGTGCTGACCGTCGTACTTTCAGTTGCTGAACGAAATGCTTGATGTGCCCAGAATGACCTGAAGGAGGCAGCAGAGACACTTTGAATGCCACCACATATAAAATAATAGAACTGCTGTATTTCCTAATTTGTTTTTGATGATCTGTAGATGATTTGGAAACACTGAGGAACATAATCTCTGTCATGGGGGCCACATTAGCAGTAAATCCTGCTGATCTTCAACATTCTCTCCATCTCTTCAGGGTGCTGACCCGGTAGGTCCATCAGTCTGCGAATGTCTGCAGCATCATGACCAGCGTCAACTCTCCAGCCTGCCTTCTCGCCAGGAACCACTTCTACAGAAGTAAGACAAAACCCAGACACAAACACGGCTTCCAGAAGCTTTAAATTCAGACAAAAGATAAATATTCACAATGTGAGCACTGGCTTTCTTCATGCTTGAGTAAAGGTTGGAAAATCCACTCTTAGTTTAGAAAATCAGAACCTTTGCTCCTGATCAATGAACCCACATGCAGGCAGTAAATAAACGGCCTCATTTGGGTTTAAAGTGCTGGACGGACCAGTAGAAAACTTTACATTTTTCCTTCTACGATCCAAGCAGAGCATTTAGAAACAGGACCAGAAAAACTGATCAGATCCAAACGCGAGGAAGACGTGACCGAATCTTCCTCAGCCAGGATCTGATTTCCAGAGAGGAAGACAGAAATTAGCCTGAAGAAGGATCTACGTTGGAAATAAACCTTTTCTTATTAAAGAGCAACCAAAACCCAAATCTACTGTTTTTGATAAAGTGTCTAAATTGGTAATTAACGCTGCTATCTTTACGTTTCTGTGCAATTTGTGCAAAAACCATCTCAGTGCTGCCCTCTTTGGGTTGAACGATGGCTACTGCAGTTACATTTTCCTATTGGTTATAAAAGTACAGCTTGTTGTAACCAACCAATCAGGGATTGAAATGGTAACATCTGCTGCTGTGGTTCTCTTTACTGTTCCCCTCCTGGCCTGCGGGGGCGCTGCACCCAGAACCACTGAAGGACTTTAATACTGACTTTGTGTGACTCTAAAGGTTCAACTGATCTCTGGCGTCCAGCTGTAATAACTGAAGGTGTTCGCTGGCTGCATCGTTCCTCTTTAGGTCTAAAGTTAACAACTTCAAACCAAACTGGTTTCGCTCATTTCACCATGCAGGCCCAGTTACTCCATACCAGCACACAATGTCCCAGCAGAGACAGAGAAACAGGAAGTTCTGGAATATCCACCTGGGAGTGACCTAAATGGAAACTCGGACATTTTTCGCTTAGTTTACGTAGAAACACAGAAACAGAAGTTACTCGGATGAGATGCAGGGAGCAAAGGCTAACTGGGCAGGTTCAGGTTCAGCCTGGGGACGAACAGGTTCGGCCTGGGGACGAACAGGTTCGGCCTGGGGACGAACAGGTTCGGCCTGGGGACGAACAGGTTCGGCCTGGGGACGAACAGGTTCGGCCTGGGGACGAACAGGTTCGGCCTGGGGACGAACAGGTTCGGCCTGGGGACGAACAGGTTCAGGGAAGCCAAGCCAAGCCGGGACAGCCTGACACATGAGCTGACATTAAATAAAGTTCTGGCCCGGTCCCGTTCACGGCCAGTTCACTCCGGCAGCGCATGATCACACATGTGCAGCTCATGAGAGCAACGACTGATGGAAACTAAAACAAGTTTCTAACAAATGTGGACGGATTTATTTCCAGGCGTTCCCTCAAGTCCAGACGGGATGAACCCGTCGCCCCAGCAGAACCTCTCTGTCATGACACAGATCCTCATCTGGATCAGGATGGGAATTCCTCCCGGTAAAACATTCACTTCTGCTTTAATCCAACTGTAATCCCACATTTTACAGTTTACTAGGCCCAGTTATAGTCAGAAGAAAAGAGTGAATTTTATTAAAAACCTTGAAATGTTGACGTTAACCTCAGAAATCTAGAAAAACAAACATTTCTGAGCTTGAAAAGTCAAATAAAAAAAAAATGTTAAAAAACTTGAACATTTCTGAAAAAGAAAATTCAAACAATTGTTAGGGAAAAAAAACCCTAAAATTTTGATATTAAAATCAGAAATTTTCTCCATAAAAAACTTTAAAATTTCAGAGTTTCAAACAAATTGGAAATTTATTAGAAAAATGTAAAAGAAATTTTGTTTAGTCTCAAAATTTTCCACAAAAAACTTTTCTGAGCTTAAAAGTCAAGAATTTGCTAGAAAAATATCAGAAGTTTTAATTAATCCCATAAGTTTTCTATAAAGAACATGAACTTTTCTGAGTTTAAAAGTCAGAAAGAAAAGAATGTTTAAAAGATTTAAAAGTAAAAAAAACTTTTTACATGAATTTTAGACATTCAGCAA
This sequence comes from Poeciliopsis paucimaculata, assembly GCA_903067055.1. NCBI lineage: Eukaryota > Metazoa > Chordata > Actinopteri > Cyprinodontiformes > Poeciliidae > Poeciliopsis > Poeciliopsis paucimaculata. The sequence continues at coordinate 37,421 of CAEGAD010009815.1, forward strand.
AAAGATGTGAAAATGTCTGGGTTTGAAAAGTTAAATATGTTCTACTAAAAAACTTGAAATTTTCTGTTTGGAAAGTTTAAAATTTGCTAGAAAAAAAAGCTGAAATTCTTACATCAATCTGAGAAATGTTCTAGAAAAAAAAAAAAGAAATTTCCGAGTCAGGTTTTTTAGGGAAAAGGGAAACTTTAATCATTGTTTGGATCATCAGATTGCAAATTATTTTGGGCTCAGATTAAAAATATAAAGAAAGACATTTTGCTTATTCTTATCCTGCTTGTTGGTTTAATAAATGAAAGCAAATTCGGGTTTTATAAAAATCTGTCAGGTAATAAATGTGATCCCATTTATGAGATTTATGGTTGTTAAAAGAGGAAAATTTGAGTTCTACTTAATATTTTACATTATAGAAAATTTTAATTAGTCAGTAATAATTTTACTGACTCTGAGTTTGGGTGACAACAGCTCCTATTTCTGGTGTAATTACATTTCCCTGTGTTTCCAGGGCTCCCGGTTGCCATGGGAACCAAAGGGCTGCTGATGGAGATCGCTCTTGGTTCCTCATCCTCTCCCGGCACCAAACCGGCCAACCCGGCAGACCAACACGTCAAGTAGACGGAGCAAAAGAAAGACTGAAAGAAACCGTCCAGGAAAACAAACACGCAGGAAAACCGAATTTACACGGAAAACTTTGAGACTTTTAACGCTGATTGATTTAAGATAAATCTGAGGCTTCGTGTCCAACCTTCAAAACATAAACAGCAGTTGGACTTTTGCATTTAAAGTAACATAAACACTGAACTTCACCAAAGTAAAACATGCAGCAAATGAAGGAATGAATGTTTGTACCCTAAATATCTCTGTCTGTTCCATAAATGTCTTTATAAGTTTCCGATTTCATTTATTAAACGCCATCGGTGGCTACGCTAACTAGCTTTAGCATTCAGGCGGAGTGAAAATGGCCGCCACCTTCCTCAAATTTTTGCTGCAGAAAGTTTCATTGTCACTGCTTTTGCTTTGAACTGTTGATGGAACATTTTCATTAATATCTTTAAAACGCTAACAGCAGAAACCAATACAAATAACTGGAACAATATGCAAATTTTTTACTTTAAAAAAATTAAAATAATTTTTTATTTATTTTTGCATTATATTAAAAACATGTAATAAACACAAATAAATAATTCAACTTATTTTTTTGAATAAGAAAATAAACGTTTTATGTCTAAAATGCATTAATGCAGCATTCCTTTAGTGCAGTGTGTCTAGAGATGCACCAATCTTTTTTCACTTACGATATCGATAGATACTTACAACCGACTATTAGAACCACTAGAAAAAAAGGATAACATTTCTGACCCAAAAATTCTGACATCTTTAGATTCATCTCAGAAATTTTCTGGGAAAAACTTGAAAAATTTTTAGTTTCAAAAGTTGAACATTTTCTAGGAAAAACTCAGAAATCTTGAGAATAATCACAAAAGGTTTTAGATTAATCTGAGAGTAAAAAAGGAAATTTCTGAGGTGCATAATAAAAAAAATGATAGAAAGACTCTTATATTTATTGTAGAAATTTTCCAGAAAAAAATTAAAATCACCAGGTTTGAAAAGTCAAAAGTTTGTTAGAAATAAAACTCATAAATTTTAAGTTATGTGAGAAAAAAATATCAAAATTTTCTGAGTTTCCAAAGTATAAAATGTTTGAATTTTGGCAATCCAAAAATGTTTAAATCCTACAGTTTTTGTCATTTCTGTCACTTCCTGGTGTTTGTTTACTCCAGTTAGCGATTAATCAATTAATCCTGATTAATTTGATTGGTTTCATTATTTGGTTCAGAAGTTGTAAAGCTCAAGAGTGGAGACACTGGATTAAAAAGTTAATTCAATCACTAATTAAACCTTCAGAATCCAAAGGAACAGCTTTTTCTTCTTTCATGTAAAACCGTTTAAAAACATTTTATTATGTATTTTTACTGAAGGTTACAGTAAAACCTGAGCTGAAGGGGAACCGAGTCGCTCAGAGATGGAGGTGAAAGTCAGTTTTCTGAGCAGCCAGTGAACTAGAAAAAGTGCAGCGTGGAAGAACAAACGCAGCGCAGAGAAAAACCTCTTTCAGCTTCATCAGGCAGAGCGGCCGCTTCGCTCTTTGTTGGTTTTTCCTCTGAATGGAGGACAGCTCTGCTTACATAAGCCCATTTCACACTCATTTATCAAAATCCGTGCGTCAGGATTCATCACATTGATTCACAGAGTTTGAGTCTGCAGGTCTCAATAGTTTTCTCAAGTTAAAACAAAAAAATATACATATTCGTTTGGAAAAAAATATTGTTTTTCCTGCTTTATCATCAGCATAACGCAGATAAAGTTGATTAATTCAGTGCTGATTCACATGTTGCTTTTTCATTCAAACGCTTAAAGCTGAGATGAAACAGAAACAAACTAAAACATTTTCTAAATTAAAACAAGTTCATTTTTTCTAATTATGTGAGATGCTGCATGATGCCCAACATGCCAGGAATCTAGTAAGAGTAGAAAATAATTGGATAATTATCAATCTGAGCAGCATTTTTCAGCCTGACACTCCTAAAAAAAACCTGTCACTTTGCATAAAATGCAAAATTTTTAACACAACTAACAGATCTTTGTTCTCTGAAAGTGATTTTCTGACTGAAATATATTATTTTATTCTTACTTTTATCAAGGTGTTACATGTTGGATCCATGTTAATGTGTATTAAAAGATTGATTTGGTCTCGTTAATTAGAAATCTTCAGACCCCTGGCGGTACAGCAACATTTAATTTTTCCTTTGGGACTAATTAATAATTATTTTTTTATTAAATTTGAATTATAGATAAATGCATACATAATAAAAACATCCATCTAATAATAATATTTCTCTTTGTGAATTTAGTTCCTGAAATAAGTGAACTTTTCTATAATAGTAAAATCTGTTTGTAAATATGTGAAACTCAACTGAAAATGGAAATTAATTTTCATCAATAATAAATGAATTATTGTGAATTTATTCAATGATTTTATGGTTTCTTATAGCTTGTAGAAAACTGATTCACCTGCACAGGAAGTCCAGATTAGATCACGTCTGTTGGTCCCTCAAAATAAAATGTCTGTTTTTATTTCACTAACACATTTAAATATAAATAAATAGTTTTAGACTTTTTTTAATGGGTATCTTTGCACTCTATAATTTTTTTTAAATCCAGGAAATATAATAATATGATTTATAAGGACTTCAAGGGGCTGGAAAATCACAAAAAATACAATTAGTAAAAAAGAGAAAAGCTGCAGGAAACCTGTAGAAAAAACAAAACAAAAGATCCGTGAGGATAGGAATATTTTCCCAAGGTTAACAGAAATGATTTCATAACTCTGCAACTGACTCATGAGTCATAAAATGTTTGGATTGAGAAATGCAGAGATTAATTCAGATCCTAGTGGATCAGGAGGCAGAGACCGGGGATGGTATGTGATCCAAAGTACAACCAGAACCAGAACCACACCGTGTTGAGACAAGATAATCACCAGCTTTAATCCGATTGAGCTTCAAACAATTTTTAAAAAGTTGTAAAATGGTTGGAACTATTTTAAAATTTAGGACTTTAAAATGGTTGTTTAGCAAGTCAAGATTTATTCTTAACTGCTGCTGTTAATTAGAACCATTATGAATAAAATCAAAGAAAAAAGGGAGAAGAACAACATATATATCGCAACAGAAATGGACGAAAGACAACAAACTTGCCTCCAGTTAACCCCAACCGGGGCCAAACTACAACTCTTACCTAACAGAGAGAAAAAGAAGAAAAAAACTACATAGATTACACAAGATCTAATAAATTTGCAACAATAAAACTTAGGAACAGTATTAACTGTATGGTCAACTTGAATAAAAAAAAATGAATCCAAGACATTTTAAGGCCTTGATTTTAGCTGCATTATCTGAAGACTTGTTCAGGGTGAGTGTTTCCTGTAGCCGTTTTCATTTTCGCCTGTAACAGCAGATTTGCTGCATCTTCCTGCAGACTCTGCATGAACCCAGAAATGCCAAGGCTGGAGTTTGATTACAGCAGATTTAAAATACATTTGATATCTAGTTTATTCTAAATCTTTTGTAACTGCAGGTTTTAATTAGTTCTTTCAATAAGCACACAGAAATCCAAGACGACCCGGAGCGTTCAGTGATGAGTCAGTTATACAACGTGGAGTCACTGAGTTCAGTACCAGCAGGAAGTTCTGCTTTCCATTGTTTACAGTTCCTGGACCAGAGCCAGCGAACGCTCCCTCCCTGAAGGTTATTCATCACTGGTAAAGCCGTCTACAAACATCCTACTTTGTTTAAGCCATTGCTAAAAATAATAAATTCAATATTTGTATTGGCATACCTGCACATAACTTTTGTGTAAGACGGATCCACATTAGCTGCACTGATAATCTGCTGCAGGACAAACTGACCATTTCACTCCTACTCTCCAATTTGCTGCCATTTCAACTGCTTGTTTTCTCTGATTTTTTTTTTTTAAACTTTTAATCTGAAAAGTACTTTTCAGCTTCAAAAGGGAGTTTTCCCTCTCTGCTGTCACGCATACAGGCTGAGTTTCCTTAGAAACTTTTAATTGAATAGTTTACTGAATTAAATGAATAATTTGTTAAGTAGGAACATTCCTCTCTGCACTCTGAAGATCCAGAAACTTTAAATTCTGATGTTTTTATCTGAACTTTGGTTCTCCGCTGTGGCTGCAGCTCAGCGTTGGGACAGACATGGACACTGAAGCGGCGTTGGCTGCAACAGACTACTTTATTCCGTTTACAATAATGAAACAAGGGTAACAAAAACATTAAGGTATGCACCATGGTGTCAATGCGACGTTGTTACAAAGCAAGACGTTACAAATGGTAACGAGCTCATCAGTTTCTTTTTTTTTGTTTAGTCTTTAAAAAAAAATATGAAAAAAAACAAAAAAAGAGCAGCCGTTACTACCACAAATATTTATTAAAAAAAACAAACAAAACAAGTTGTAAATGGGATGATCTCCGTCGCCTAGCGTTGGCGGTTGGTCCGGTTGTTCCCTGGGCTGGGCTGACGAGTGGCGGGATCACGAGGCGTTGGGGCTTCCTGCCTCGCTGCTCTCGCTTGCCTGCCGCTGCAGCATCATCTCCTTGGCGATGCAGGTGATCTGACCGGTCGTCACGCCGCCCGAGACCCCCGCCCTGGCAGAAGGGGAGGTTAGAAAAACGAATCCATAAAACAGGAACGGCTCAGGCGGCTTCAGACTTACTTCTGCTGCGCCTCCTCGGTAAGCGGCGTCATCCCTGGCTGCTTCCCAAAGAAGAAGCTGGACCACCAATGGCCAGAATCCTGCTTAGGGAGACCTGGAGAGACAGAGCAGCACTTAACGCAGCGGAACCAGAGAAACCACGCCCTGCTCTGCGTGGCGTAACCAGCTGCTGAGCCGAGTCAGGATGACTGAGCAGCGCAGGAGCTGCTGCTGCTCAGACTCTGGATCCAAACGTGCGCTGCATGTTTCTGACCAGCAGGAAGTGAGCTGGATGGTGCAGCTGCTTTAAGAAAAGCCTCCAGGCAAATTACAACCTAGCAGAAATGACTCAATCCTCTGTGGCAACAGCAGTAGAAACAGATGTAATGTTAGCAGAGAAACATGTGGGCAGGTTAGTTTCTAGGTGAAAGTTTAAATCTCTGTAACTCCCCTGCAGTTAAAACTCTTATGGGCATGTTTATTATTCCCAGCCTAAAACCAACTTAAAGTTGCAGTATGCAAGTTTTAGAAATTTTTTTTGGTGTAATTGTTTGTCGTGACAGAATGGTATGAGACAAAATGTGGAAAGAAAAAAAAAAAAAAAAAAAAAAAAAATTGGGAGTTTCTCCTCTCAGCACTAAATAGAACCGGCCAATCAGAGACAGGAGGCGGGTCTCTGCGCTATCAGTCATCTCCTCCTTACCCCTTTGCTCTCTAAGCTGCAACTAGCAGATCTTGCTGTGAATGCTAAGGCTAGTTACCATAGCCACCTGTAACAGTTGAGTTCTTTCTCTGCCATTATGTTTAGCGGTGAGAACATGAGGTTGATTGACAGCGCTAAGCCCCTCCTCCTGACAGTAATAGTAGCTCAGGGAGGAGGTGGATCATTTCACAGATTATCTGTTTCATTCTGTCACAACATGGTGAGTTAACTCGCATGTAAAAAACAAACATTCTTTATAAAAGTTAACCTGCAGCTTTAAGCCACATTTACCTGGATGGTGAGGGATGACCTCCCCACTGAACTCCGAACTGCCGCATGAGCTGCTGCTGGACGTAGAGCTGATGCGCCCTGCAGGGGGAGGTAAATGTTTGTTAGTGATTAAACATACAGTGAGACGGCCAGCGGAGGCAGACGGACGGACGGACTCACTTCGGTAGTAGTCGGTGGTCGCGACGAGGGAACCTCCTGCTGGAATGGCTGCCATTCTTCAGGAGTTGGTCACTGATGGAAACCTGGAGCAGGAACAGACTCGGTTACTCATCTCCACTAAATGACGCCTCACTAGAGATGAGTCATGAAACAGAAGCCTGTGGGTCCTAACAGAAACTAACTAATTTGTTGTGAAATGCTAAAAAGGAAAGAAAAAAAAAAAAGGAAAAACTAAATTATTGATTCTGCCATTTTTATATTGTTGATGCTTGTGCTCCTATTTTCATTTTGTCGTCCACATCGAGTAGACGCTACCACGCTGCTCATCTGGAAAGGATTTATGTTTTTGCTCTCATTTTAGTTATTTTGGTAGTTTTGTGTTTTCATAGCCATTTATTTATTTTTTTTTTTACTGTTTAATTGTGTTTAAAATGTCGCAAAGTGTCCTTGGGTGTTTTGAAAGCCAAATAAAATGTATGATTATTTTCTGTACACTTTGTTCTTGCCATTGACAAGAAGTTAATACAATGTGTTTTTTTTGTTGTTGTTGTTGTTCTGTAGAGTAAGGTTAAAAATGGCCAAAAAATAAATAAAAATGTTGCGTTTTATAGTCCTAAAAATAAAGAGCCGGACAACCTCAGATTAGTTGAGTTTTTGATAAACTAAAAGGCTTACAATAATGGCCAACAAATGCAAAAATGACAAAACAACCTCTTGTAGTTTGGTGTCATTAATGAACAATGGGAACATTTATTCATTAATGACGCACTGAGCTCCAGTCAGAACTGATCTGGATTTTTCTATGTAATGTTTTGACACAGACATTACCAACAGTGGGTTTATGGTCTGAAACCAAACATGAACAGGCTGCGGAGGAGCAGATTCGGGTTCTGCACCATAACCTTCATTGTTTTCATCTTGACGTGTCCGTCACTGTTCTGCAGTGAGGAAGAGGGCGGTGTTTACATTAAAAACAGTCACTGCACCAAACCGACATCTTTACGTTCAACGCCAATGCTGAACCAAAAACAAGAAACAGCAGCAGGTTCTGACCGGTTTTAGACTGTGAAACACGCGGAGCTGGTCTGAATTAAGCTTCTGCTTCGAGAAAAATCTGGGTCAGAACAACAAGAACCCTAAAAACTGCGGTGACCATTTTGTCCGTCCGTCCGTTACCACACAGCCTAGCTTGACCCGAGCGTTAAAAAATTATTTAAAAATGCGTTAACTATTAAAAAACAACGACGGGTCCCGCAACGACAAAGGGGGAAGACGGTTTTATCCGTTTCCAATTTTTAACCGTTAGCTTCCAGCCGTTAGCTCGGCTCGCCGAGGGGAAAGAAGCCCTTTCCACCATTTTCAGACCTTAAAACAAAAACTCACCTTTACTTAACCCAGACGAAGTGCTGATGTTCTGTAGCACCCAAGTAACTCAGACGGCGAGGATGGGGGGGAGCAAACGCTAGGCGACGGGGCCCATTTGAAAAAAGGTTTTGGGTAAATGTAACCCTCCAAGGTCCGAGAGGATGTCGACAATGCTTCTTTTCTGAGGCCATGGTGGGTGCTCGAACTTTTATACTGCTGAATCTGTGACGTCACCCAACAGAGGCGTGGCTGCGGAAGCAGGGGAAAAAATAAAAAATCTTCTTTCTCCCCGGTTACATCATGGCTCCACACGCCGACAGCCAATCATAGCAGCGACATGCATATCCATATATATATACAGGGGAGCAGCCAGCAATTTTTCAGCCTGTCAGATGACTTTAGTACCCGGTGAAAATAACTCAGAAATAGTCCAAATAATGTGAATGCATTACAGATAGGTTGTGTTTATGTCTTAGAAGGGATAGAATGAGATGATTGACCATGTTTAATTTGTTTTACTTTTGTATTTTGCACATAAGTTTGTGGTACATTTGTATCCTAAAGACTTAAACTATCTCACAAACAAGATATTAAAATACATGGAAAAAATTATTTCACCCACCTGCCTTGGTTTAAAAAAGAAGATAGAAAAAAGAAAAAAGAGAAAAACATAAATACACAAATAAACGAAAGTTTTCCAAGACACAAATCGCATAAAGTACATTGAGTGTTCTCTATTTATGAACCGTTTACTTTTCCCCAACTGTCGAAATTCTTGTTGACATGGTTACCGGCGTAAAATGTGTCAAAGATAATTTGCAACTAAGAGCGCTCACTCTGTCATCTTTCTACAAAAACAACATGACAAAGACCGTCTGCAACACAGATATCACACTTTGAACAAAATTTTAAACAGTTCTCGGCATGAATTTAGTCATACAATTTACTACTGGATTACTAGTGTAACGGAATTCCACTGTAATCTAATTTACAGCATATTTAATTAATATATCATAAGATATACAATGTCATGCTTGTTGTGGTATTTCAACTTCCGGCGCCAGGAGAGCAACTAATATGAGATTAATTAAAAATATGACTGATGACGAGGAAACATGAGTCATAATATCCGGAGCCGTTCAGCTTTTGTCCTATACCAGGGGTCGGCAACCCGCGGCTCTGGAGCCGCATGCGGCTCTTTAGCGCCGCCCTAGAGGCTCTCTGGAGCTTTTTCAAAAATGTTTGAAAATGGAAAAAGTTGGGGGTGGGAAATATATTTTTTGTTTTAATATGGTTTCTTCCAGCTGGGCGTGGCGCGAGGCAGAGGGCTGCGGTAAACACTCCGAGGGGTGTTTGGTGGAGGGCCGTGTAGAGCAAAGGGGAAAGAGGAAAATGGCCGAGGAGAGATTCTACAATTCTTGGATCGAATCATTTACATTCACTGCCAACGCAGAAGGATTACCTGAAGGTTTGCTTTGTAGGAGAAGTTGTCAAATAACAAAAAGAGGACCGGACATTAAACACGTAAGAACACAATCCTGACAGAGGCACATATCGGAAATGGTTGTTTTATAAACTGATTAGAGAGTTTTGTCAGTATATATTTAGAAAGACATTTAGTGATATTATTGTTTTGCTGCTCAGGTGAGATGATGGCTGCGTGTCAAATGAGAAGGAAGCTGCTGTTTTATGACTTGCTTGGCGATTGCACAGT
>CAEGAD010009830.1:0-13199 GCA_903067055.1 Poeciliopsis paucimaculata
TTATTCCATTTTCAAATGCGTCTTACTTTTTTTTCAAATGTGTTTCGGTTTTGCTGCAATGCCCATTTTATTTAAAAAAAAAAAAAAAAAAAAAAAAAAGAAATAATAGAAACACTTGGTTTTCTTAGCAACGAGCAACCCAACAGGATTGTCTAAATGTCAAGCCGTCCCCTGAGAGGAATCGTGATGTACACGGAGCTTGTGGTTACGTTTAATTGTGACATTTATGAGATATAAGAGAGCAACATTTGTTCTCCCCTTCCCTCTGTGCCAGATCTGGCCAGCCGGGGGATTCTTTTTGTTCCATGAGAGCGAGTCGTCCATTAATTGTGAGTATAACCGGTGAATCGATCTGTCAGGTGGTATTTTCCCAAGCTGCAAATTAGTTTCCCTGGAAGCTGTTGGACTACGTCGGAGAGAGCTGCGGCGTGTCTGCACCCCGGGTATGGTAATTCCACACTGTGTTGCCACGGCTTCCCATGATGACTATAAAGTTCAAATAAACACATTGCAATTACCATCTTCCCCCCTCCCCCCTTTTTGCTCAGTGCATGGGCGCCTTTAGTGACTACCTCCACCAGGAGCCGGGACAAGCCTCACTGCCTCACTTCGCCTCGGTGTCATCCCGGGCTGCAAAACAAGATTAAATTGGTTCTGCACAACTATTTGCTGTCAGGTAAAAGTGAACGGTTCAGCTTCAAAGCAGGAAGCCACTCTGCGGCCAAACAAACACTTGAGTTTAACGGCTGGGGGATTGTGGAATATGTGGAAACACATAAACGTTTTGCAAATACATTAAGCATTTATGCCTTCTGGATGTTTTCTTCCCCCCCATTTTCTCAAGTTGGAACCATATATTTTTAGTGTTTTATTGGGATTTTATCTGACAGGGTAACACAACGAAGCGATTATAGGTGTTTTGTCTCAGTAAGCATTTTTGCCGGATGTCTCACTCATCCTGGACATTTTCAGCCGTGTCTAGGTCTGACTTTGACTAGGCCAATAGTTATGCTGATTTGATAACTTCTGCAGACTGCTGGTTGCGTTTGATGTCATTTAGGGGTGCCACACTTTTCAGATTCGTATTTGTATACATTTACTTTACAATCGTACTCTACTCTGTCGGTCTATCACTCATTTTCGATTTGGGCCAAATCAAGATCATGAATGCTCTTAAAGGGCCGGTTGTGCCAGAATGTCGTAACCTCGTTGACAACCTGTTAAAATACCAATGAATTCTTGAAATTAAATAATATTAGTACCATAATAGGATTATTATGGTACTAATTTGGAAATATTTTCACATATTTATGAGGGTAAAAGCGACTTTTTATTACCTTCTGTATAGATCATATTAAGGCTAAAGCAGCTGTTTAGTACAAGTAAGAAAGTTTTTGACCAATTATGCATTAGGGGATTTGTTGATTTTGCCTGAGTTTCCACAATAATTCTCAAGAAACTGGAGGGACTGATTGATATAATGCGGCAGTAAACAGGTAAAAACTGCATTGATTTGATTGATAACATAATATCTAAGCACACTTAATGTTAAGTCCAGAATCTAGAGGGCCACATAAAAAGCAACGACGGGCCAAATTTGGCCCACGGGTCTTGAGTTTGACACACATGGTCTAGCACGTAGAATCAAAAAAAAATAAATTATAATAATAAAAATTTTAAAAAACACACTGAAAGAACTAATTTGCGTGACATGGTACACTGAATTTAAAACAAATCTTTAGAAATCCTAAAATAAAATAAATCTTAAAAAAAAACGTCCAAACACTAGAGATGCTACTACTATGCTGAAATCAGTGTGCAAACATGCGCACGCTAAAGCCCACAGACCACACAGTCAAACATTAGCCTAGCGTCAGAAGTCTGTCATTTCTTGTTTGGAGGATGTTAAAGCTTGGGCCGGATTTGCGACCTTTGTTGTGACTGTGAGGCGTGTTTCTCCCTCTTTGGAGAAGATGATTAATTTCTGTTATTTACATTAGTGCCCCGAAGGCTTCTCGGCAGGCCTCGCGCATTTGTCATTTCCTCTGCGCCGTTTTTCAAATGGAAATGAAATAGAACGTGCAGCCTCCTGGGTCTGCCTTACCGAGATCCTTTTAAGCAGGGAAGACGCAAGAAAGACGAAGAAGAAAAAGAAGGAAATAATAATAATTTAAAAAAAAAGACCCAGCTATTTGCTCATAATAAAACAGCCATGTCGACATGGTACTGCAGCACACGTTCACACTGCAGTCTTTTGGCTCCAGTAAACAACACTCTCTCACCGTTCCTTCGCAGCTCCGGTTTAATTAGAGCTCTGATTGGACGAGCTTAGTCCATAAACCAGCCGTAACGCTAGTGCAGTTCAGCTGCAGATCTGCACCGCGTCTTAGATTCTCAACTCAACCCCCTGGCTGCAGAGCATCCCCAGATGTCTGTCTGTAAAACATTTCCCCCCCACACACATGCAGTCATCTCTCTCTCTCTCTCTCCCTCTCTCTCACACATACACACACACACGCGCAGGCACACACATCGTAGTCAAACAACTTGTGAATTTCTGCTCTCCCTGTTCTCACTTCCACCTTCTCCTCTTCTCTCTTTGCAGTTCAGAGCTCAGTTCTTTTCACCTCTTGGGAGCATGGTGATGGAGTAAAAGAGAAGCGCGAGGAGGAAACAGGGAGTTAAAGGTAAAGTGGGGAAAAAAAGGCTAGTAGGTGCCCTGAGAGTGCAGCTCATCCTCTGGGTGTCACTTTCTGCAGCCTAAGTAAAAAAAACAGCCTATCTGCATACATCGTCTCCTCATGCACTCCCCTTTCCCGCAAAATTGCAAAAAAATAAAATAAAATCCTGAGCTTTGACTGTGTTATAAGTCAGAAGAAAACCAAAACAACTACTTCATTAGCTTTGTTGTGACGTTTAGCTACATAAAATAATTTTCATGTTTAGAAATCAGACTTATAAACTTCAAAAAAAAAAAAAAACCTGACGTAAGACTCCTTATTGCCCAGAGAACCGTCGTTCTACTGTATTATAGATAGCATAAAAACACAAAAATGTATACCACATACACAAATTGCATATATGTGTTCACAATGTCCATGAGATGCCATCATGAAAAACCTGTACTGCAATCGCACATGGCAACAACACAGACAGTGGTAGACGTGAAGTGGCGCCATAAAAGGACAGAAAACCTTAGCAGTGAATAACTCTTTGAAGCTTGAGTGCTGAAGGCATTACAGTTTGCTCACATCCGAGGATACATCAATGTCAACTTGCCCACACGTACAACGTTGCTGCTGTATGTGGTCAACATTGAATAATAAAGGAATGTGTTCCCAACCACCACTCAGCATCCACCTACATCCCAGAGCACGATCTTAGAAGAAGATGGAAAAAAGTACAAACCGAGGAAAGGATGAGAACGTTGCCCATCGGGACTCTTGCTGGCCTGCAGAGCTCAACAGAAATGTCTCAACACAAATTCGTGCTCACCGATGCCATTTTCATGCTCTTGGTATCAAACATGACCAAGGAATTTAAACCGGTACACGAAGCCATGCAGGAGACATTTCTTTATCTGTGTACATGAACCCATACAAATGAAATCCCTCTGAACAATCTGAGATTTTTTCCGAGTTTGAAAATGACGCCTATCCTGCTAAAGACGCACGATGGATTTCAGCTTGCAAGTGAGCCCGCATTTCCCTTAAATTTAATGTCACGCAGGAAATGTAAGTGTCTGAGCCACCTTAACAGACAGCGTGGTGGCCAGGCCTTGTGGGGACATTTTATATGTACTTCATCCGACTGTGGCATGCTCAATCTGTCTGCGCTGTGATGGTCGCAAAAAACACTGAACTGATTCACTCCAGTCCCCAGCTGCCCGTCTGACCACGACAGAGATGTGGAGTTATGTCTGCTACGTATGACTGCTGTTCTTCCATGATGCTTTAAAGTAATTAAATTCTTATAAAGCATCTGGAACAAAAAAAAAAAAAAAAAAAAAAAAAAAATAGAAGTAAACATGATTACATGAATACATTTTTTGCAAATCACACACGGAGGGCGGCCTGCCCCGGCTTATGCCGACTCCATACCAACGGTTGGAGTTTGCGTTTTCTCTGACGCAATTTACCCTTCCAGCTCCGTCACGAGCTCTTTCATTTTAAATTTGACGTTTAACGCATACGGTATGTCTGGAGGAAATGAGACAGATGGAATAAGGAATCATAAAAACAACATCGCCGTCCGGGTAGGCCTAGTTTTTGATGGATTCAAGAGTTCAGTTAGAGTCACGAAGGAGCAGCCAACCAATCAGAAACAACACGAGGGCTACATAGTGATTAATGGATTCTCTGTAATCTCATCCTTGGAAGAACTTTCCACATCATTTAGCATCTTCCAGGCAAAAAACAGGACCGCAGTGACTAAGCTAGTAACATCAGCTCATCAACTTTGGGAATTATGTTCTTCTTTTTAAAAATGACATCTGTAATTTGGTGGAGCCGGCCAAACTGATCTGGACAGAGCGAGCTGTTGTATGTGAGTCGGCGAGGTGTGTGAGGTGAGGCGTGTGTTTGCCCTACCGCCTGCCTCATTAGAACCTCCCGAGTTTCAGCAAAACCTGCTGATTGGAAAACAGCAGCCTACTGACGAGGCGTAAATGAGTTACGGCCATTTATGCTAATCAAAAGCAACTGCGACCTCATTCCGTGTCAAACAAACACTTTATTTCCCCCAATGAGACGGCCTGACATTTGCTCCCGTGGGCTGTGGTACTGCAGCCAGCCTACAGCTATGATCATAAGTTAGCGTCCTTATAATGGACCCGACGCTCCGAGCAAGCTGACCTGCTAGACCCGGGACTGCTTGACAGCAGTAATTACACATGTGAGCCAGTCAAATGAGCGTGATTAGCCCGTAACAAGCTGGAGGAGTGAAAGGAGGTGATTAGACAACTGCAGGCTGATTCATCCGCCAGTGGGGGAAACAAGCAGGTGAGTATTTGGGCTGCTTTTTCCGCAGTAACAGTTGGTCTTCTGAAGTTTATCTTCATGGTGGTGAGGCCGGCCTTAACGAGAATCCTAAATTGTAATAAAAAAAAGCGGTTGTGCTATTTTTAATTTCTACAGAGCGTACACAACGGCACGGAGAAAACGGAGGAGCTTTTATGACATTATATCTTCTCTAACAGGTCAGAAAGTGGAAATCTGCGACATTTAATAACACGGGTTGGGTTTAGGTTGCTCACTAGTGTTTATTTCAGCCTCACATTTAATTTAACCACATGCTTGTGTTGTCAGCAAAGCCCTCAAGCTACTCTCCAAAGCCCGAGGATTGCCCTCTGGCACTTTTCTCTCCGTTTGCAGATAAAGAACCGCGAGGCTTTGCATATCAAAATGTTACGCTTTCATCCGCCACAATTTTACAGCGGCAGTCAGAATTTTACATACACTTCTGACTCGCATCGGCACAGAACACGCTGTGCGAGTCTGAATTTAAGGCAGGCATCCTGTCCGATTCACACAGGGTGGAAATTAGACAGACAGTCTCAAAAACGTACACACACTGAACACATGAATGAACGCATCAAAGAGGTCCTTTTCATCATTCTGCATGGATGTTTGACCACCCCTATCGTCAGGAATGGAGAAGCTCATTTGGACTTGTTGACTTCCTGTAATTTGTCCAATCTAAAACCCATTTCAATGTGCTTAGGACACAGGTGTCCTCAAGGACCAGTGTCCTGCAGTTTTTAGATGTGCCACGGGTACAAAACACTGGAATGAAATGGCTTAATTACCTCCTCCTTGTGTAGATCAGTTCTCCAGAACCTTAATTATTCTCTTCAGGTGGTGCAGCAGAGGCACATCTAAAAGTTGCAGGACACCGGCCCTCGAGGACTGGAGTTTGACAACCCTGACTTAGGATAATGTTTTTAATTAAGCATCCCATTGATGCTTAAATCAACAGGATGTCGCTTTTGATTTGCTTTGATGCTGAAGAATTTCAAGGTTGTCCTCCCTGCTCATTTTTCCTCCCACTTTGTGCAGTCGGCCTGCACCAGTGGGACCACTGGTGGCAACAAAACGGACCCTCAGCAGGTCTCGTGCGACTGCAGGATGATGCTGAGCGTCTGAACAAGCAGCATATAACTCACTCTGACTCTTCAGCATCACTTCAAATAACAGCTGAATGACTGAAACCTTTACTGTACGGGTTATTCCAAAACATCAACGACGCCAAACGCATTGAAACTGGGCTTGGGACAGATACAGGGGGTTAGATGATTGTATAGGCATGTCACAAAAACTAATTTTGCTATACGATATATTGTCCCTGAACTTGTTGCGATAATATCGTTGTTGTTTTGAGACCATTTTCAAGTAATATAATTGTAATAATGACACAATAATGCAAGAGCACGTTCTCAAGGATCAATCACCTTTAAATTCTAACGGACATTTAAAGACTGGAACTGGAGGACATTTTAAATATCCAAAATAAATAAAGAAAACACCAGAAACGATAAATAAAATGAGTTATAAAATTTCTAAAAAGGGCTAGTTGAGAACAAAACTCCAGACTGAACACTTTTATCGTTTGCTTTTTTGGTCAAAACAGAACGAAAAGAGGAAAAACGATAGATCAAGCAAATGAAAATCATCGAGTTTTGATTTATCACGCGATTAACTGATTTATTGTTTATTGTGACAGGCTTTCACGTGACGCTTGTGGTCTAGGTCTGACCTCAACGCTGTTGAGTTTTTCTGGGCTATGTTTTGACAGTAAGTCTGTGCCAGCACAACAATTTAAATGAACTGAATGGATAAATGAATAAACCTCTGCACTGAACCCCATTGAAAACCTCCTGGTCACTCCACCAAATACTGATTTCTGCACATTAGTATTGCTGTTCCTAACTGAATATGAACTTATCTTCATTGCATCATTTGAGATCTAAAAGCACGACATCTTTCTTGTTGTTCTGACCAGTTCTCGTTTGCTGACGGGTCGAGACAAAGAACAGCTGCTTCTAACTTTTTGTTCCACTCTTGTCCCATTTGGATATTCATGAGCGGGGCTTTTGCAGCAGCTGCTGTCTCTCCTGTGGGTGTACAAATACTTAATCGCCTATAACAGCATACATTAAACATTTATCGACCAAACTTTTAAGGGGGCTTCCCAGGATGTGTGATATTTCAAGGCGAGGCTGAGGGCATCACAGCAGCCGAAGAGGAACCGTGCTCAAGCCCAGGCGTGACTGATGTCGTGGCCCAGGATATAGTTTAGCGATTAGCGGCCCCAGAGGTTAGCGACCGCTAAGATGCATCAGTGAAAACTAGCATCCCTGCATTCTGACGCTAAACAAACACACACACACACACGCACACACGCAAACGTGCGGTAATGATCTTTTTGTTCAGCTTGAGAAACATCTCCTGCGAGCAGACCACATGCAGCAACTGCCATCATTAATAACTTAATAATGATGTACAGTAGTCTGAAACTGAAATGTTTGTGCAAGGACTCAGCTTGAAATCCATCACATGGGTGTGCGCGCGTGTGCGTGCGCGTGTGTGTGGGACGCTCATTACTCGTGTGTAACAGATGAATTATCAGCACAAGGCCTTTCGCCGGCTGCCTGTCACCGCATTACCGTCTTGACGGCGGGTTTCGGGTGGGGGGGCTGCTGGGGGCGTTCAAAGGGAGCGCGGGGACTTATCTCCTCGGCTGTAAAAATGATTTTCTGTCTCTCCAGGAGGCTTCGCCAGGGCGCGCGCGTGCGTGCGTGTGCGCGCGGGAGGGAGGGTATCAGTGATCTGAGAGTAATTAAGATACGGGCTCACATCACACGCGGGGGCTTTGCATGTGGGAGACGAGCAGATAAAGTTAAACGCGAAATGGTTGAGTTTAAAAGGAGGGACTTTGATTAATTACAAAACCCCTCAAAGGACGGCGCAGCCTCCTTAACACCCCCCTCCTCTCTCTGACGCCATCCGAGTGGAGCCGATGACCCCCAACACCTCGGCCTTATCTCCAACAGGCAGGTTATCTCATTAGCTGCCGACGCGCAGCCATTCATTTGCGCCGCCGCCTCTTTGTGCGAGACTCAAATGTGTCGTTATATTTGTCTCAAGCTGCTCCACGTAAAGATTTTCTTTAATGGCGGAGGCAGCGGCGTCCTCCGTGGAGTCTCTATCGAGTTAATGACTCGTGCCTCCACTCACGTTTTAACTCGGGCTGTGTACAGTGAAGTTGTTCATTACTCGGCTCCCTCACGGGATTTATTACCCCGTTAACATCCTTTCGCATCGCCATCGAATATCAACAGTAAAAATAAGATACATTTTTGAGGATAAATGTACCGATACGTGTAGGATCGGCATCGGCTCAGATGTGAAGGAAAGGATTGATGCGGTTCTCACACCCGTTCACTGAGCACCTTGTTAAATTGAAACTCAGAACAGGGATTGATATTAGCTTTATTAAAAAAAAAAAAAAAAGTTATACAATGATTTAAAAGATTTTTTATTTTTTTTGGAACAGAATAATCAAAAGTTTGGGAAAAAAAATAAGTTAAGCGCTTAAGAATAAAAATACGGACCGTCATTTAAAGAAAGCAGTTCCAGAAATGTACAGATTTACACTGATGTTACTGTAACGGTCTACCACATTAAACACACTGAACTGTGGCAGACTGTGAGAACCTCATAGGGCATTGTGGACACATTTGAAGACGTGTACATGTTCACTGAACCATAATCAGAAGTGAACAGCCGGAAAAGACAAAAAGAAAAAAAAAAAAAAGTCAAGCACATACGTCACAAAGTGACTGTTTGAAGGAAAGAACGATCTGTTACAGAAGAAACGGCGTATTTGTAAGCTTCAGAAATATTCTTCGCATCAGTACCGCTCTCCATCTATGACACGTCTGCTTGATTTAAGAACCCCCTCTCTTTCCTTGCATTGCAATTTTTTCCTTTGTTGTTGAATTCAGGTCAGGACTTTAGATATTTCTATTCTTCATTCTTGCTAACTCATGCATATAACTGATGTGCAACGAACAGGACGAGTGATCAGTCTCACTTTTTATTCAGGCTCCATTTTCTTTTAGGACTATGCTTTAAGACTTCCAACAGGTGAGGATATTAACAGCATATTTACACTGAATTACATATGCGATTAGTTTTTAAACCAGCCATCATTTTTATGCTCTCATACATTTCCTTTCATGGACACTATAAGTGCTCAGCTGGACTTTTCTTGTTTCATCTCTCGTCCGTCTTCTAACAAACTGGGTCTACACCCGTAATTGAGCTCACAGTTATTGTTCTCTGACAATCCAAACGTTTCCCTATCACTGCCAGTTGCTTTGGTCACATGTCTCAAGGTGGGACTTGCTGAAGAAACACCTGTGGAGACGATTCAGGGCTGCAGAGGCCCTGAATCTGAACAGATGAACAGATGAAATCCTCTGTTCGGTGTTGGTTTTTCAAGTTTAATACAGACGCTTTGCTCTTTTCTCAAGCCACACACGCGTTTCCTCGCTCAAAACATTCACAATGCAGGACTCAGAAGAGTGTCTCTCGTCCTTGACGTGCAAGCTGATTCTTGACCCGATGACTTGGCTCTTCTCCATGCCATCGTCCTTTTCTTGTATCGTTAGTTTTTCTCTCCAGAACATCCCTCGCTGCACCGCATCTGCACGGCTGAGTTCACGTTCAGGAATTATCTGTGGACTAATCTAGTCTCTGGTCTTCAGCAAAATGTCTTCAAGAAACAAGAGAAGAAGTCCAGCTGACGAAGAAGTTATACTGATCTTGCAAGTGGTCTATATGAGTAGACAAGTCGCTGACAAGAATTGAAATATATAAAGGCCGAATCATATAAACAGTATCTAAAACTCATCCTGACACAGGAAGCGAAATGCACCATCCATCTGTTAATATCTTCTAGTGGCGCTAAAGACTGTTTTGTGCATGTTCTGTATTACAGCTGGTAGTTTTGTTTTTGTTTTTTTTACAGACTCAGCAAAATAAATGAGGACAACCTGCATCTTTTTGACAGCGTGCGGCTAACAAAGGCCCTAAAGATCCAAGTTAAAAATACCTTTTTGGCCAGGCTGACACTACAAGGGTTCATCAGCTGAGAGGCTTTTTAGGCTTGAATCATTTATTGGACAGAGTTAAGCAGCTTAACAAACAAAAATATTTGCGAAAACGGTCAGACACTGGGACTGAAACTTAAAGGCAGGGTTCCCAATGAAAATTTTAAAAACCCCAAAAAACTCAGAAGATTTAGCTAAAGTATTGATCACGTTAAAGGATTACAAGAATTGCGGAGAAATGAGGGAGAACTCAACACTTTTGGACTAAACTTCTCACTCTTGATGTTCAAAATTATTTAAAGTTCATCTTTAAGACAGCTGAAACTTTATCAGTGATGATACCAAGAGAGGTGACCCCCCACCCCCAACTAAAACTCAGGCAGCTTTCACATTAACTTAAATTAACTCAATGCAGCCTTTCTGTATTGATACACGGTTTCATCATTTCCTGCATGTGTATATTTTCCTGCCTCCTCCGTCAGGGCTGCTCCTTCTGAGAGCTTCAGCTCGATAAGGGATGCGGCTGGATCAATTTAGTCAAACTTCGAAACGCTTTGACTCACCTCCTCGTAGAAGATAATGCCTTAACTTGCAGTCCGGGGAGCCGCGCAGGAAGCAGCGGCGGGACGAAGTAATGAAATCTGCAAAAGACAAAAAGCCAGAGGATTCATCACAATGAGGCGGCTTCTTCCAGTCACAGTGAGAACTGAAGCTGCTTCTGCCTCCAAACCTTCACAGCTACTGCTGCGTTCACTGAACTGTCTGAGTTTATGACAGAAATATTAACAGCAAGGAAAGGAAGGAAGGAGTGATACGGCTTATACTCAAAGAGATAGGAAGGAAGAAGAAAAGAAGCAATGAAAAAGGCATTAAAGAAGAAGGAAGGAAAGAGGGAAGGAATAAAAGAAATAAGGAAAAAAGGAATGAAATATAAAGGGAGGAAGGAAGGAAGAAGGAAGGAAGGAAGAAAAAAAGGAAGGAAGAAGAAAAGGAAAGGGATGGAAGGGAGAAAAGAAGCGATGAAAAAAGGCATGAAAGAAAAAGGAAGGAAGGATACTGCCTTTAGTCAATATGAAATACTTCTGTTGCTCTGTGGAGTTTTTCCGAACTTATCTAGAGCTGGAAAAAACATCCATCACATTCCAAACGTTTCCAGACTGAACAGTAACTCTCCCAGTCCCACTGCGCCGTTTGAAGTTTTCCTTTCAACATTCATTTTTCTTGGTTTAATCACAACACACCTGCTCCAGTGACAAACCCTTACTCGCCGCTTGTTGCCTCTCACAGGTGACAAATCCTCCCTTCATGCTGCCGAAAGATACCGAGGCAAGCCGGAAAAGGGGCGGAAAAGAGACAGTGAGTGAATCAGAAAGAAATTCTGCAGTCCACGGAAAAAGGAGGAGGTGTAAGAGCTCTGCACTGTGCCTTCAAGATGATATTTCACCCTGCACAAACAAGATGAGGCTCACAGAGAGAAGAAAGCATCGATCTAGCCGGCACCAATCATAATATGACTACTTTTTTTCTCTCCCCCCCCCCCCGAGTTTGCTTTCTGGCATTCAATCAGGACTTTATAAATCATTTTGGGTGATAAATCGTTCGCCTGCTTAGTCCCCAACCAGCTCTGCTGCTGAGAAATGAGAAACTTGACGGTGAGTGTGCATGAGTATATTTTTTTCTTTCTTTCTTTTTTTTTTTTTGTGGTGTGTGTGTCTTCTGCTTCGGAGGCGTCATTTGCCATCTGGCCTCAAAGTACAGGGGCCACATGGTGGGAAAGCAAATGTCACCGTTTGGGCCAGCCAATGCCGAGTCCTGACAAATGACGTCAGGACAGGCCCACACTCTCACCGCCCAAATAAACAACCCGGCCACATGCTTCAATCCCTCGCTGACCCTTCCTTTACCTTACTGTCGGTCGCTCGTAACGGCGACAGTGACAGTAATCTAGGAATTAAAGCTTAAACTGCGGGGTCTTGAAGACAAAAGTCTCCGGAAATGAGTGAAAATCCCATGAACAAGAAGATACAGGAATGAGACTTATGGTCCGCTACAGTCAGATTATCCCTTAAAGGCAACCGAAATCAGGTCCACAATCCAGATTGAGTAACTCTCGGACATCTGAGCCAGCAGTGGCAAATCCAGTGACATTTAAGTATCAATCAGCTGAAATGGCAATAAAACTCTGATCGCGATCCAGTGAAATGGAGCCTCACATCTGCCAAACAAACATTATTTCAACGGTAAGAAGATTAGATAACCTTTTTTGTTATATATATATATATATATATATATATATATCTCGTATCTTGGATACCATCCCTTGTGCTCCGGCATGAATGTCTCATAAAGCGATGTGCTCTGGTGATGAACAATGAACCCTGAATACGCTGGCTAAAGCCGGATCCGATTCTCAGCACAACTCCGAAGTTAATTCCTGCATTTATCTCAGCCATCACTCTGCTGCAGAGAAGCAGCCGAAGCGTAAAGGCTCCAACACTTGCCACGCAGCGAATAAACCGTAGAAATGAAAAAAACAGAAGAAAAAAAAAAAGAGAGAAGCTCTATTTCAATTTCGCACTGTGGACGTGGAGGCATTTTGAACCCGTTAAAAGGAAGCGTTGGTTTTAAATGCTCGCGTGGCATCTGTTCGCCGCCGCTAACGAGTTCAACACATTCGAACAATGCAATGTCCTTGCAAAGAATTACTATTGCAGCAAGTGTTTGCTAAGTGGGGGCCTTTAGCTTTTAATTACACATTATGCAGCAAGCCCACATCCTGTATTTCTTTCCCTGCACTGCAGCAAGACCGTTGGAAATAAAGCAGACAAGAGAGGGGAAAAGTTCAGTTTGTTTTAATAGCCATGCTGTAGATCTTTTTTTTTAAACTTTTTTCTTCAGCTGATGTGCCTGCACTTGTAGGAGTCGGTGTGTATTTATCAGGATGTCTCAAAGCCCCACATGCTGCAGTATATATATATAAAAAAAAAATTCCCTTCTCACCCACCGCGGGTGGTTCTTATCCTCTGAGCTCGGGTCCTCTACCAGAGGCCTGGGAGCTTGAGGGTTCTGCGCAGTATCTTTGCTG
>CAEGAD010009843.1:0-46898 GCA_903067055.1 Poeciliopsis paucimaculata
AATGACTCTGAAGACGTCTCAGGGTCCTGTCACAGATGGAGTGAAGTAACGGTTTCTGGGTAACATTAGGTTAAAAATATTTCCTGGATTACTGGAAAACCTCAAACAAAATCTTATTGTAACCTTGATTATTATTTTATCAGATTTCTGACAGTCGAATGAGGTCTTTTGATTGATTTCTTTATCTTTTAAAATTAGAAAACGGTCTAGTCCACACATGTATAAACAAATAATAAACCTGTTAAAATGGTCTTTTGAAACTTATTGACGTCTTCCTGTCAGAAAGACACAATTTATTGAAACCTTTTTGACCGAATCTGTCAATAAATTGCAAATAAAACAATATTAAATGCATCTTGAACAAATCTTAAATAGCTTCAACAGGGTTATTCCCAAGGGAGCTGAAAACCTGACATAAAGAAATCTTTGATCTTTGCTACACATTTTACCATTTCTGAAACATATGACATCCAGATACTGCAAATCTATTTTAAATAGTTTCAGAGGAAACAAGAAAAAAAAAAACACTCAACAGAAGCAAAATTAAAGACGAGTGATTTAGAGGTTTTGCATAGTACTGTGAATACAAATGAGCAAACATAAAATAAAAACAAAATAAATACAAATATTATATATTTAATAATTACGATTTACATGAATGAATCTTAAAAGTGCCACTGATTTTTAATCACGTCATTAAGGTTTGCATTACCTTGTTCTGTTGATTGAGGACTTCCTCAACAAATCCAGTTTTTCTAATGCACTTTAAGGCTGTACAGTAAAATGTTTGTAAAAACTTTTTCTTTTTTTCTGAATTTATGTGCTATAAAAAGTTGCTGTGTCTTGGATGAACTTGATCTTTTCCTCCTGCTTAATTAATCTGACCGTCTTGATTTAGTCCAAATAATGCTTTTTTTTTTCTCTCTCTCTCTGAATAAAAGTTTTCAAAACAGAAAATGTGTTGGTGACGTTTTAGGTTGCTGCTCTGTGTTTATGAGAGCTCTCCTCAACTACGTTGGACTGTCTTATGAGGGACAAAAACAGACAATTTTCCATTTCTAATTCTGAATGTTAAATTCCTTTAAATCAGTAAAACTGTGTGTTATGCAAGTATATTCTAAAAAATTTAGAAAATCATGAAAGAGGGAGCACTTTCTTGTCATTTTAGAAACAAAATCTCGTGTTATATTCTTAGTTACTTTAAACTTTCAAATAGGCTCAGTACTGAAGTATTTCAAGCCTATTATTGAAATACTTACATTGCAGAAGAGATTATATAATACGTATTATTTTAACAGACTGCAAAAATAATAGCAGTCTGTTATTTTTGACAGACTGCTAAAAATTGTTTGGTCTGCTGTCCCTGATTTTCCTCTTTACAATGCTCAACAGACTCAGAGCTCAGAGCGTTTGCCGACCAATCGAGCACCGTAACACGATCACTGCACCAGCGTCTGGTTCCTTTGGCAGTGTGAGAAACTGCAAAGTCTTGAAGTGATTGTTTTGTTCCCATGTGGTCAGTTGCTCCTTTGCCTCCTCTGTCATTGTTACATCTCTGAAAGACCATCTAGGGATGTAATGTTGGCATTAAGACTCACTGTCCTGTTAATGATTGAGCTTTATGGGTTCATTGACATCTTGGCTTCCCCACTCTGTGTCCGATTCACACACGGTCTAAAGCGGTAAAAATAACCAACACCAAATTTTGCTATTTTATTCATTAATTCCAAGACCAAGGAAAAACAGAAATAGCTGTTAACTGTGAATATAACTGGAGTTTAATCCGCGTAGAGATACACATAAGTAAGAATGGGAGCTCTTAACTGTAAACTAAAACAGTAAAAAGTTTGATAAAATACTGTATCTAAAAGCCCGTCATCAGTTTTCTATGGCATATATTCAGTATTTGTAAGATTTTTAGCCACACACTTTCAATAAACCCTCTGCTTACCTCAACCTGCTGTTTGCTTCATAGCAAGCAAATAGAAACAAACTGGAAGCTCTTACATTGCAGAAGAGATTATATAATACGTGCTTAAGTATTTCAGAACAGAACATACTGGGCTTGTTGCATGGTGTAAAAGACAACTTTGGCTGAAACTCTCTTCCTGTTAACACGTGCAATGAAAGTTCAGTCACTTTTTTTTCTTCACTTTTCAAAGTCAGTCTGCCCCCTCGTGGCCAAATTACATTACTCAAAAATGGGCAAAGATTTGTTCTGACCAAAACATTAAGTTGTTGATCAATCTTAAAAATCTGAGGGTTTTTTTTTTTTAATCTATTTTTGTCCGTACTTTCATGCATCAGACTAGTATTTCAAACGACCACCTCTATTGATATAGATGGTAGAGCTATTCTTATGGAAGTCTCTATATTTTATACTTTAAGTACTTTACTGTGCAGAAGTCTTCAGACCACCTCTTCAGTCATGTTTTAACAGATTATAATCATGTAACTATGCCTGTCACAATAAACAATAAACCAATTAATCGCACGATAATTTCAAAGTAACTCAAAAATGTTGCTTGGTTGATCATTTTTTGCCTCTTTCTCTCTTTTTACCAAAAACTGAATAATAAAAGTCTCCAGTCTGGTGCTTTGGTCTCAACTATCCATTTTTTAAAGATAATTTTGTTTACAGAGACTTCATATTTTATTTTATTTGTTATTCCTGTTGTTTTCTTTATTTATTTGGGATATTTCAAATTTCTTCCAGTTCCAATATTTAAGCGTTCATTCGAAATTTAAATGTTATTTATCTTTGAGAATGTGTTCTTGCATTTTTATGGCATTATTACAGTTATGCTACTTTTAAAATGTTCTTAAAACAACAATGTTCTTGTTTAACACAATAAGTTCCAGGACAATTTTTAAAATTTGTTATTGAAACGGGCCTACATGTAACGATACCAATACATTTTTAGCGAAGTCTAAAGCAATCGAGGTTGTTTTAAAGCTGGATGCTGTAGCTGGGTGTCAGTGAATCTTCTGTTTCCTCTTTAGGTTTCGATGGTGATGGATGCCTGGCCAGAGACCTGTCTGAGACCGGAGCAGTCCAGGGTGGCCATCACTCTGGTCTTGCCAGCCCTCTGTGGAGTAAACATCTCCGTCCAGGTGAGAGAGGAGCCGCCGGGGAGCAGACTGTGAACAGCAGAGTCTGGATTACAAACAGCTTTAAAAAGACTGAGACACATAAATCATTAGATAAATCAATTTATCTCGTGTCAATTTAGAAGCCAGACAAAGTTATTTAGAACATAACGAAATATTATAAGTAGAAAAACTATTCAACATCTTTTCTAAGGTTCTGTTGTATGAACTTTGTGGCTCTTTTATTTTGATAGGTGTTACTATGACGCCCAGATTTCTCCTTTGTGAATTGTTGTACGGTGTTTTTAAGCAGAGAATGTAGTCTGTAATTGCACTGGATTTGTGATGGTCTTCTAAATGGGAAAGAGACGACCATGCAGCAAAGGTTGCTGCAGGCCGATGATGATGCACTGGAAAAACACAACATCTTACCAAGTATGTTTCGTCTAGTTTCTAGTGCAAATGTTTTTGCACACTTGACTCATAAGAAACTTTTCAACAAGATATAGCGACTTGTTTTAGGTCAACATAATTCCTTAATATTGATTATTTGACTTATAAGAAGATGTTTGGCCCTTGTTGTAAGTGAAATAATCTGCCAAAGGAGCCGGTACTTTTTGTCAATATTAAGGATTTACTACTTAAAACAAGCTGCTACTTCTTGCTGAAAAGTCCCTTGTCAGTAAGTTTTGTCTTATTTTAAATCTAGTAAGATATTTGCACTAGAAACTAGACTAAAAATACTTGGTAAGACGTCGTGTTTTTACAGCGTTCATCAGTGATACAGACCCAAACGCAAACACAATGCCAGCAGTTAATAGAGTGAGAAACTGAAGATATGGATGGAGTTTATTTCTAACTCATCTGTTTCCTCCCGGTATCACCTGTAGTATCTGGACTTGAGCTCCATGACTCCGGGTCCTTCCATTCGGAGGTAGACGTTCTCAAGGTTGAAGGAGAAGGGGTTGGTAAACTGCACGCTGGCCATCATCTCTTCATTCACTTTGCCGCCGCCAGTCACCTGAAGTGCAAAAAAGAAACACACAGAAGCTTCAGAAGGTAAACATGAAGGAGGTTTTCTTCATAAAGAAGAAACTGTTCGGGGCCGCCGGTAGGGATGGTGGTAAGCGTTAGCCCAACCCTGGAACCGGTGGGTGGCCGCTCCATCCGTCTCCGTTGTTGTGTGATTGAGCAAAACATTTTACTCGCCTTGCATCCTGCTGATGGTTCTGTTACTCACTTCTGTCAGACTGCTGTGGCTATAATCTTACCACCATCAGATTGTGAAAGTGTGTGTGTGTGTGGATGTAGCTCTTAAGAGTCCTCTAGACTTGAGAAAGTGCTTTGCAAGTGCCGGCCATTATGAAGGGCTCATGCTGGATCAGCCAAAGGAAAAGTTTATACCTCAACAGTGAGCTTGGGAGCGTGCAGGGTGACCACTTTCATGGCGCTCACGATACGGCCGGTTTCTTTGATCTTCCCAGTGACTATGAAGTTAAGGTTGGCCTGTTCCACCAGGTGATTAAGATAGTTCCTCGACTCAATCGTCATCAACTCCTTCACACCTGCAACAGTCACAGTTAGACGTTTCTGTAATGATCACCATTTAGGTATTGGCTTCTCTTTTTTGAGTTCTTTATCCAAAATGAAGAAAAAAAACCACATAAATGCACATTTCAGCAAGCAGATTGCAGAAAACTGAATGCTTCTCAGGTAATTTTGGCTTCATATTTGACCACTCTTCTTCTTGGCAGAATTTGTGTTTCTGGTGTTTAGATGTTGATTTGAGGAGGAGCTGGAGCCGATCCTCCCTTTTTATTCCAGTCACCTTGTGCAATGTATCAATATTTTCCACAATTTCTACTTTTCTTATTGGTTATGTCCTAAATAGTGGCGAGCCAGCCAGGAGGTAGAAACCTAGAGACCTTAATTAATTAAGAAACTTGACCTATTACAACCAGGTCAGGGACAACGCTGTGTTTTAAATCACTTTTTTACAAGTCTTTTTCAGATTTTATGTTCTACTTTGGCACCTTTGGGATCCACCTTATTATTTTGCTGTAAACATTTGCTACTATTTATAAATTATATGAATTTTTCTTACAAATTCCATTTAATATATGCAGTCAAAATGACTCTTGTGTCTTTTGTTGTTAATTCCCTCATTGTAACTCAACTTTTGTGGTTCAGTGAGCAAAACCTAACTGACGCAGATCCAATTATGTGTCAATTGTACAATTAACACACCTAAATATATTAAATATTTACTTCCATTAGACAATATTTGATAGCTGTTCCTTCACAGAAGTATCCAGCAGCCATTGGGTACTTGGTTGTATGAATGCAGCCTGTCATGCACACAACAGATGCATGACAGGTTGTGCAGTTTGTTAGGGTCTGGAAGAGCTGCCCTGATTCCTCCAAACATATTTATGACTGCAAAAGGAATGTGGCCAAGATACAACAACTTTTAAGAGGGGATTTATCAACATATTAGTTAGGTTGCATGTGGAAATATGGTACGTATACGCTTGAAGCTGTATAGCAGTAAATCATGTCCTTTTCCCTCTTTTTTTGACATGCCAACCTGCATGCACCTCGTTCTTGTTTTGTGTGCTGTATTGCATCATCAATAGAAAGAAGAAGACGTATTTTTGTCTTCTTTGTCACTCTTGAGTCTCCTCTCCTTTCGTTTCTCTCTACTCACTCTTTTGGGCCGGAACGGTCACAGTGGGGGTCTTGAACAGGAACTCATTGCTGGAGACTCCGGTGTAATACACCACACTCCCGCTGACGTAGGCCTCCACCGTGCGCTTCTGCAAGCTCTGGTTGACGAACTCCACGTTGAACTCGAAGTCATCGCCGACCCTGATCTCCAGGGTGGGCAGGACCACGTCCACATCCGCCTCAGGGGGGCTGGACTTCTCCTGCTTGCAGCCGAACTCCTCTGCCTTTTCCAGGACAGTCCGCTCCTCTGGGCTTCCTGCGTTCAGTTGAGGTATTTCAGCACATATGCAATTTTTTCTTTTGTCACGTTAGAGCATTTGATTTTATGATTAAAGGGAAAAGGCAAAAAAAAAAGATGATCCTTTTCCTGGATTTTATTTAGGACCTCACATCTGACAAACAAATCAGACTTCGATATGAACTGAAAAAAGGAATCCGTCAATGGAGATGAAGCTTTTACCGTCGTTGCTTTACTTTTCCTGTTGACTTCGAGTCATTATGAGTCAAGGTAAATTTATTCGTTCATGCACTCTTGCGTTTTAGCTGGTTAATTTAAAACTATCCTCACATTTGCCAGGAGTGAGGCCTGTGTGTTAAATCAGAAGCAGCAGCAGGGAAAAGCGGGTTCTGCTGCTTCGTTTAGCAGCAGCGCTTGTGTTCGATCTGGTCACTGACCTTCAGGAAACTTGTATTGATCGATGATGTCTCGACGACCATTGCTTCCCGCAGCTTTGGTCAAAACCATGCGACCCACGTGACTTTTGTTCACTTTGACCAGCTCCATGGTCCCGTCATTCTTCCGTGAGTAAAACACAACGTCGCTGTTGACCTGCAAGGAGGGAAGGACAGGAAAACAGATAACGGCCAAACCGGGTCTGAACTCTGCTGATCCGGCTGCTGGTCACAAAGTACGACAGGAGACAGATGATGGAAATACTTCCTTTTTGGTTGTAATTTCACAGAAAGTTCAAGTGCTTCTCAAAGGCCGTAGTAGTGCTGAACGAACTAACCTCGGCAAACACAAAGGGCGCATCAAATGGGAAGCAAATGTGTCCATGTTTTATGGCCAGGACGGATGCCGGTCCACATCTGTACATCCCTTCAAGCAGCAGGAAAGGCAACAATCGGTACATTCACTTCACTTTCAAATAGGGACAAAACATGCTTTTGTTGTATCACAAAGTACTGCACCTTCCACACTTATAGTCTGTGTAAAAAGCCTTAAATGATTGAATCCTTTATTGCAGAAAAACTAAGAATGGGGCTGTGGTGGCGCAGGTATTAAGCACAACGCCCCTCGACTCAGCTGTCACAGGTTCAACTCCCGGCCTGGTGACCTTTCCACATGTCTTCCTCTGTCTCTCGTTACTCACTTTCCAATCAATTCACTATCAAATAAAGGCCACTAGAGCCAATAAAACCTTTAAACATATATATCTGTAGTTTGCTTGACACCTGTGGCCTGCTTAATAATGTGGAACATCCTTCTTAAGTAGATTTCCTTTAATTGAGCTCACCAGACAAACTAATCAACCAGCTCTCTGAAATTAATTACAGTGATTCAAAGAGCCCTGGCACACAATACCATCTATAAATTTAATAGCACAACAAAAAATATAATCTTTATGACACTTAAATCCAATTTGCATAATAATTTGGAACACGGTGTAAAAATGCTAGTTTGTTCAACCTTTGGAGGTTTGAACAAACACAGCACTTAGGAAAAGCACACAGGCGTCAAATACCAAGGCCAATAAATGTGGAAGGAACTGTACGTCAGTTTCATATCGTTTACCGTCGCTGGTTTCCTGTGGCGTTGCGTCCACAACCTGCCAGCCTCCAAAACCTGGAGGGAGGTCCGGTCTTGTCATGTAGCACTCGTTCCAGCAGTGATAGTTCCTGAAAAACACCAAAATGGTACAGAGAGCGTGAAAAGGTCTGACAGTCTAACTTTGGAGCTTTCTTCCACAGTCGTGTCTGTCATCACTGGTTTCCTCCACATGAGTAACCACAGAGTGAAAAGTTCAGCTCAAATATGTCCCATCTTCAAGAACGGGACTCTGGAAACCAAACCATGTGAGATGAATATGAAGGCCTAATTATTATTACATACAAAAAGACAATGAAACAACGTGGCCTTGAATTTCTAATGAATGTGATTTGGAAACCCTGTAACAGTCTTTGGTAGCAATATTATTTGATAACGCAAGTGACCTTAGTAGGCCTTCGGTTTCAATTATTGACAATAAATTAACTTTCAGATGTTGTTCCAGCACACAGATCTTTTCTCCCAACAGAAGAGATTCAGAAATTAAACACTTGAACAGGAGAACGGAGGAATGAAATAGAATATGCTGGATTACAAATTTCTTCCGTTTTTGATTTCTTTTCATATTTAACGTGTCTAAAATGATCAAACACGTTTTAATATCAAATATAACGTGAGGAAATACAAAGGGCAGTTTTAAAATTATTTGTATTACTTAAATAAAAATAAAAAAAACAAAAAAACATAGTCACACACAGCCCTGAGAACAGATCCTAAATCATGCCTCGACTTAAAGAAACAATTTAAAAGATCTCCAAAGGGAGCATTTGGTACCAGATGGAGTCCTTGGTGCGATTTCGATCGATTCTGCCGTTGTCGTTCAGAATTATGTCCAACTTCAGGTTTCCATCGTTGTCGTGAGCAGAGTAGTAGTTGGTGACCACTCTGGACGGGATGCCCAGACAGCGCAGGACTGAAACACAGAAACGCGACCGAATCTTAACAAATATCAATGTCTTCCATTGCTTTTCTTAACTTCTGGTTTTAGTACAGAAGGTGCCCAAATTTGGTGTGAATGCACGTGAATTTCTAAAATGTATTTGGTTTTGAGATGAATGCTACATTTGTTGGAAAATCTTTTGTTTACCAGCTTGTTGCTTAAGTCGTTCTTGTTTGAAAATGAGTTCATAATTTTGACTCCAGTGAAATCACAATTACTTTTTCTTTAAATGTCAAAGCAAAATTACGTTTTATATAATCTATATAACCAACACAAACTGCATTTCTCTCAGCGTTCAGCTGCAGTTTCTGATGTTTTCATATACGACACAGTGATGACTTTGGTACTAATACTGTGGTTTTCATTCTTGGGGGGATCTAATGGAATAAAAAAAAACGTTGGGTTGGCCAGAGGTTAATTCGTGACCACTTTAAACCAAGATCTCACAGGAATTGAAGACAGCAGCGTAGACCCAGCACTGAGCGTAGCACACGGGCATCTTGCTGCCGTAGTAACTGAGCAGGATGTCGGTACTGCCGGTCCAGGAAGTGGGCGCCACTCCGTAGGTGTAATCTCCGGTCCAGTTCCCCACCAGCACGCCGTCATCATCACGTGAGTTCAACTACGAGAGAAAACCACCTGATTTTTAACGTTTCAACAACACATTTGGGCTTTTGTCAAATTTTTGAATTACTGCAACTGGAGACGTGTGTTTTTTAAAAAGAGCTCCTCACCATGGCAGAGGCCTTTCTGGTCACCTTTATAGGGTCTCCTCTGTTGGTGATTGGCATCTCAGACCGATCCAAGATGTACAGACAGGCATCTAGAACTCCATAGTTGAACTGTGAGGTAAAAAAAATTAACAATTGAACCATTGAAACAATCAATGGAGAGTGTATTCTCTCTTACCTGTCCATAGTTCCAGTTTCTCTCAGACACGTCGTCACAAGCGCCGTGGTAGATGATCCCCAACTCATTCATCACACACTCCTGCCTCTCTGCCTCGTCGTCCAGAAACACAGCATCGTCTACAAGAGAAAAAACAAAAAGTCTTAAGAGAACACAAAATCACACCTGCAATGTTTCGATCGAAACAAACCTGCTGCCCAAGGATTGAAGAGGATGTATAAATCTCTGCTGTTGTCCCGCTTCGTCCTACGAATGCCAAACGGAGTCTGCACCGCAATGTACAGGTAATATTTTCCCACAATGCAGTTGGCTGCTGGCGTGATGCCCATGGTGACCGCGTTGTCGTTGGTCTGTATGACGCGACCCCCCCAGGAGCTCTGGTGGGTCTTGGTGGGAAACACAGGAATGTAGGTCCCCTTGCTGTACTGAGGGTTGGCGCCTGAGATAAAGCAAGAAGCATCAGCAGGATTTTGTTGTATACACACCCACAACTACTGGTACGATTACTAAACCACATTAAGAGGTATTCAGATGAATTCATCTTCCATTGTTCAAACAAAACTTCAAACTAAGCATGTTTTAGTCAGTGGGGAATACAAGGTTGAAATACAATCTTATTGAACAAGCTTGTCCTCTGGATCCAACAGAAAGTACTCGGCCCACTTTCTGCTCTTGTCTCTTTGACTTACCCAAAGGGTTTTCAATACTTTCAAGATTCATTGTAGTTATTTACACTTTTGATGGTGTAAATGTGTGTTGATGTTGATGTGTGTGACGGAGGCCTTGTTCCTCCCTCACACACACAGCATCTGGTGTGTAATTGTTGCTATGGTGACTTAGCGACCCCAAGTCACCACTCTCCAACATTTAAACTTGTAGAGTATTTTAAAAGCTCTTATTATCCTCTTCCCTGTGTTTGATGGTAAGATAGACTCAGGTACTTTTCTAGTCTTGCTAGTATAAATTTGAGTTCATCTCTCTGGTTGCAGATGTGGATAAATTAAGGTCATAGTGGTTTTTGGGGGGGGGTTTTGTAGTGTTTCCTTATTTGTGAACATCAACACTTGTTCTGTTTTCTTCCATTTGAAGACAGATTCATGTCAAATCATCTTCGTACCTCCTGAAGTCTTTCATAATCAATTGAAACATTTTAAATATGCTAGGTATGACACTTCTGACTTTTCAACAATTATTTAATCGTGGAATTTTTCTTATTCAACAAATTAAGTGTAATTAAAATGACATTTTAGTGTGAGATTGTGCACCGGGAGTAAAAAGCTACATTTCTTAAGGCTTGCTACATTCAGTCTTGAGGGAACTGTATCCATCTCACTGAATTAGAAGTTTTTTGGGGAGTTTTGCCATTAATTTTTGACCACTTTTAACAAGACATCTAGTTGGAAATGTCTCACCAATGACAAACTCCACGGCAAACTTGTCCTCGTTGGGTTTGTAAGCGCGACTGAAGGTGATCTTGATCTGGAACTCTTGGCCCCGGCGGACGATGAGATTGTCGCAGTGGTACAGGTTGGTGCGGTGGTCGGTCTTGTTGGTTTCGTCTCGCCTCCTCATCATGTCCACGTCCCAGATGTCCAGGAACTCTGGATGGACAGAAACAGGCAGAGCAGGAAGCAAGCAGCCTTAAAATGTGGAGTGAGGACCAATGAGAAGGAAAAGAAAATTAGGTAGCAAGGCAATTGACTTGTCCGCGCAGTCTTAAATGTTGTGTTTGGTGCTCCAAGGGAACGAAAAACTTTAGGAGAAGTTAAATTGTTGATTCAGAAACTGAATCAGATTAAATCTGCTTAACTATTTCCAGTGTTACTCTTCTGCAAGCGTTTCTCGAAAGTGCTTTTAGCACATTCTCCAGTAAACATGCTTTTAGGGCCAATCAGCCCTTAAAACCCACAAATTCAGCAGTTTCTCTGTGAAATGTTCTCTCCTCGCTGCTGTGAGGCGCCATCCAAATATTCACATGTGGTTGTCTGCAGGCAGTCAGATGAAATTCCAGTAAGTGCTTCATAAACTTCTGTCACATCTGGGACCCACAGCAGGAAGTCTGCTCATCTTATCCAGTCATTCACCCACCAGTCATGTCCAGAAACGAATAAATAACCTGTCACTGCAGGACAAAGAAACACATATTGTCCTCTAGAGCAAACAACTTCCATCAGTAAAATGTCTTGAGAAGGTCTTCTTTCTGAATCAAACCTTCCTCTCTCAGACGTTTTGTGTTCATGTATGTTTCCTGATGTCTGTTGCCAATGGTTACGGCCCCTCACCTGTCAGAGGAGGGTATCCTCTCGGACCCGGTGCTACAAAGTACTCTAATTCTGGGATGTCGGCTGTCTCAAAGTTGTCGCTGTCCGCGGGGCCCGACGCTCGGCCCCGGTTGCCCACCTTGGGAGGACGTCCAGGGGGAGGAGCGGGGGCGGCGGACGGGGTCGGGGTCGGGGTGGCGCCCTGGTCAGACATTTTGACAATTTCTTGAAGCGCTGTATTCCTGAGAGAGAGAGAGAGAGAGAGAGGAGGAGTGGATAAAGACCAGAATTAGCCACACCGAGTCCGCTCTGCTGACAGCATGTTATATGACTCATAATTTGGTGGCTGCAATTAAATTTTAAGGTCCAGAGCTGGATTTATTGAGAGCAGCGCTTAGCTTTGGTGTTGAAGCAAGCGGCGCAATAATTGCTCTTTCCAGTGGTTTTGGTTTACATGTGGTCACCGTGTGTGTTTGCGGTTCTGCTGGAGGGGATTTTACAGTCGCTGCTTTTCCTGTGAGCTGCAGGAAAACATTGCTGGCGTTTAGCAACAAGTGTTGTGTGTTTTTATGTGTGTGGTTAAAGCAGAGTACACACACACACACACCGCTGCTGAGCGTTCATTCAGGATCAGAAAGAATTGTAAGAAATAACTTACAGAATGTCTGTTTCATTTTAATTTCATTTGTTGGGACATGGGAATATATTTAGGTTTTTTTTTTAAGAAATGTATGTGTCCTTTCCATTTCTTCCCAGTAAGGTATAAACCATTAAAAGCTGTCATTGCTATGCATCAGTACTGGAGGCATATTTGGCAAAGTTCTATGCAACATTGCCGCCATTATTATTTGCATAAATGTTTACAGCGAGACCAGTATCAGATCTTACTCAGCTCAACTCCAAGGAATTTTAAAATGCTACTTTTCTAACTTCCTGCAGCGGCTTGTTGCACCGTAGTGGAAGCATTGTTTTGTCCATGAGATTTGTTTTTTTGATTGAGCAGCACAAAGCAGTACATGATTGTGCCAATGAATAGAAACGTTTCATTGCATCACTCTTGGCAGCAGACGAGTCTCTCTGGAAGCCAGAAGTCTCTTTATGGAGCAATTTGTTGTCCTGTGTGGCAACCCCAGTCAACCCCACAATATTTGGTTCTGCTAATTAAAATTAGGCTTTTATTCATAACGACTCGTGAAGGTTCAACAAACTGAAAGCGTTTGTCTGTTGTCCGCTCTGCCAAAGCATCCCGCAGAGCCCATATCTGTGGTTCTGGTGTGTTTTTTTTCTTTTTTAATAAACAGAGCTCTCGCTGTGCTAAATGGCGACGGATGCAGCCGGACGTCGGCCCAAACCTCTCTCCATGTCACACCCACATTATGTAACAGCTGCTCCAGCTCTCAGCCAGGTGTTTTGCCCCAGCAGCTGGACGCTGAGAGCGCTGCATGAGATGAAAACAGCTTTTATTTATTTGATGGCTTCCTCCTAACTTGGAACACACTCCTGTCATCATCAAAGCTGCAGCTCCGTGCGCTCCGGGCCTCCTCTCCTCTGCCAGCTGGAAGCGTGTGGAGCCCGTGTGGGCGGGGGTCATTTAAGCCGTATTTTCATATTGCTCCTGTTGAATAACACTGAGTACACAGTCGCTCTTTGTTTACCCTGTTTCAGTGAGTAAACAGAACGGGTTACGGTCGAGTATGTCAGTATTTTCAATCACCATGATGGTCATTTTGGGGATTTTGTTTGTATTGGTTTAACTGAAATCACAAAATGTTGTTTCTGTGAACTGGAATGGCCACTTAGTGAAAATACTGCATAGCAGTACAAATTTATGGGCAGATTTATCAAACCGTTTGAACACAATAAATGAGTGCAAATCAGAGTCACTGTTGTCCATTGAGGGTTTGGTTTTGCTTCCCTGGGTTTGTTGTTTTCCTGATCCCTGAGAGTCTTTTGTGTTTTCATCTGTTATTAACCCTCGTTTGTCTGCCCCATTCTACTTTTGTCAGATCTGCTTGTTAAATTTTGTCATTTTTTTCTTGATGTGTTGTATATCGTCTCACTTTTTCTTCCAAGTTAATCTCAAATATACATATCTATGTTTTTCAGTTGTTCCTCTGTGTTGCCACTAGTTTTCTTTAGTATTGCAACAAACAAGACGGATGTGTGTGTGTGTGTGTGTGTTTTCATCTGCCTGGTGGTTCATAAAATGCAGAGATAAAGGAAATAGCATACACAAAAGGTGTGCAAAAGGTTGACCAAATAGCGACTTTGTGAATCGCTCCCTCTGATTTCTTTTGCCCATTTTCCTCAAAAAATTTAACCTTTAACTTCACTTCTATTGCAACTGGGATAAACTAATCTAATGAGTTTCTTTGTTAAGCTGATTTCTTTCTTCTAAAAATTATGTATTTTTCAAAGTGGCACCTAAATATAAGATAAGCAAGATTTTATATCCATCTGATATTATTGAGTGAGATCAGTCAGATTTAATTTTCTATCTTTGGCAGCTTTCTAGAATCTCAGATGATTTTATTTAGAGTCTACTATAAAAATAACCTCATAGCGTAATTTGATTTTTCAGCTGCGTTCATAAAGTTGATTTGTTTAGAGAAAAAAACAACGGTGAAAGCTTGTTATTTCCAACCCAAACCAAAATCTACCTCGACTGTGATGCTGATCTGAAGTATTTTGGCATTTTAATGAATTACATCAAATTATAGGAACAGATTCCTTTTTATCTTTAATAAATTCCACCGTTACTAAAGTCAAACAAGGACAGCATAGTGTTAGACAGGAGGGAAATATTTTAGACTGTTTTACCATCAGCTGCTGCAAAAGTGTCGATGCGCTCGCTTGAAAAATGTTTCATACAAATTCATTTTTAAGCTTCAAATTAGGCTGAAGGAAAACACACATTCCTACAAGAAGTATTTGTGTTTGATTTCTGTCTCTTCTTTTAAACGGTCAGATTTCCATTCATTGATCTTCACTAAAATTAATTAAACAATTTTGATGAAGAAGAGTTATTTGCGCCAACTTGAGTAGATTTATTAGGTGAAGTTTTTCATGATAAAACTCATCCACCCACGCCCGCCTCCATCCCTTGCAGAGAAGAGACGGAGAAAAAAAAGGAGAAAGAAACTCAGCTCCTTCACAGTGGAGCATCTGCCCTGAATTAAACATTAAACACACACTGAGTTTCATAATTCCAGACGAGGAATGTCTGCTTTTACTGCTGTAATAAGATGCCATTCTTTGGATATTACTGCTGCCTCCTGAAATTCATTTAGTCTTTCATTTTCAGAGGCAGGATTTCCTGACAGAGTTGCTGTTTGGCGTTAATATGACTCACACAGAAACACTAAAAATCTCCTCCTGCTCCTGTGGAGCTGTCGGAGCCATGTTAATTTGCATCCTCTCGTGAGGCAGCGGTGAAATATGAAACCACCAAACTTGCAGCAAAGTAAAGTGTCTACTTACCAGTCAGGCTTTAAGAAAGTCTGATGCACCTCGGCTGGAGTTGTAGAAGCTGCTGAAGGGTGGAGCTGATCTGCTGCTGCTCCATCCAGGACTCTTCTGCTTCTTCTTATAAACCCAACAAGAGCCAAGGAAGAGGTCCAAGTGTGTGTTTGTGTGTGTGTGAAGTTGTCCACTGTTTGCGGCAGGATGTGGGTGGTGCCGTCTCTGGATAAACCCCCCGCCGCCAGCCTCAGACCGAGAGAGTCACTCAGATAAAGTTTGTTACTTTAACTTATTTTGGGACTCTGCTGTCTTTCCTTAATGTGGTTTTCTGTACCAGTAGGACTGGGCTGTTTGTGTGATAAAAACACGTGCTGATCACAGCAGGACGCGCGTTTGACTGGGACGAAACGATAAGCAGAAGCTGGTGACCGGGGAAGTCATATGGAAAACTTTCCCTCATAAATTATAATCAATGTAACAAACTATTTTATGCGCAAAATCGACAATAAAGTTAAGAAATTAATCCAAATTCTGCCTTTTTCCACAAGAATAAAGAGTATATTGAAGAATATAGACCTGATATTTGCTCAATCCAGTTGAACATGATTGAAATGGCCTCCCATTTCTGGGTCACATTAAGGCAGGTGAATATAAAATATGTCCAAAACTCTTGATTTACAAGTCGGTATACATTCCTACCTACATCAAAGGTCAAAGGATTTGGGTAGTGACCGAAAAGAATGAGATTGTGGACACAGGTGTGATCTGCAGCTGTGATATACGACGCCAGAGCTGTATGAGAACGGTTTAGGTTGAAGTATCGTCAAGCTGAGGAAAAGAGATCTCCTCATTTAATCTGACTGACCTTGACCTTTTTTGCGAACAAGACCTGCGGCTGTAATTGGGACGAAATGTTGGTTCTACTAAACACTGGAGTCTAAATACACGACGACGACAAAGTTTTCTCCTTCCGTTTCACAGTTCTGAGCTGCTTTGTGTTGGTCGTTCACAAAAACTACATGAAACTACATGAAAGTTTTTGATTATGACCTTAATTTTTATTTTTTGAAAAAGAAGTCCAAGTGGCACAAATACTTCCTGAGTGATTGCACAAGCTGTCCTCCTCTTGACTTCCAGAATGTGCTGCTTGATACTTCCGTATAACTCAAGTGTTGGTATGAATAAGTGACCCGTGAAGCCGAGTGCATCTTGACATGAATACCCACAGTGTTCACGTAACCCGAAGACCCCAGTTGCAGAGTTCATGTAAACTTCATCATTTTGAACTCGGGATTTTTTGAAAAGTTTTAAATTTGGACGTCTCTGCTCGGATGCAGGTGGTTTGAGGCTGCAGACCTCGAAGTTTAGCATCTAATTTGGGGCTCAGAGGCTAAAAAGGGCGTTGCGTGATACGTGTCACATATTTGCTCAGGACCTCTGAGTGAGCGCTCTTTGAAGTCTTGCTTAATTTGGGGGTCATGATTCCCAGTCACAGGTGCTCTTCGTGTTTGATGGTGGTGTTGGTTTGTGGTGGCACGCTCACTGTGTTCGTGTTTATATTATGCTTATGCTTTCTCACCTCTGCAGATTTTCACAGAAACCTCTCTGTTGCCCCTTTGAGGTTTGTGCTTTCCCGTTTTCTCTGGCGTTCCTCACTTTAACGTCTTAAGGGTTTTTGTTGTCTCGGTAAAGATAAAGTTGTGCAACAGACTTGCATTATTTGTTTGCGAATGGCGAGGAAACAATTTTTTCATCAAATCCAAACTGGTTTACTGTCCGTAAGCTGAACAGTAAGATCATTCCTGCTGGTCTGCGAAGGCAACACAAGAGAAAACCTAAAGTTAAAGTTTACTTTTCTACTTTTTCTGGTAAACAGACAAATGCACTTCTCATTCTGTGTCTATTAAGTTGGATTTTATCAGATATGCCAAGCAAAACCAAGCAGAACCCCAACGATGCCTTCACTGTCCGTCTCACTGAGTCGGTCAAATGTGCTTTATTTCAAACAGTTTTATATTAGAGATTAATAATACATAATACATTAATAATACATCTCAAGTTTTAAAACATGCAGGTGTAATGATGAGTTTATTTGAAAAGAACAGCAGGAAGTAAACAAGCAGGGCGAAATCAGTTTGTGCAAAAACATTTAAAGTGAAAAAGTTTGTTTGCCAAATAACTGCAGAACTTCTTAAAAAGAAAATTATCAAGTTCTTTGGAAATTACAGAAAGCTAATAACTTTTGCTAATGGCCACTTCCAAGAGCAGAATGTTTATTTTATTGTCTTGTACTTTTTCTCACTTAATTTATATTATTACTAACACTGCTCTTCTCATATTAAAGTCGAATGTTTCCTCTTATTTCTGAATGGTCCTAAATTAGTTTAGTTCTAAGTTATTATTGAGCTTTTCTGCATTCAGTCTGGGCTTTCAGCTGTTTCTCCCACAACTTTGGCAGTGAATCAGTGTTCAAGGCTAGTAAAGTAATGAATCCAAGCACAAACACACACACACACACAAATCCCAACTACTATTTGCTTCAAGTATGATGAAGAATTTCCATCAGGAGCACACACACAAAAAAAATGAAATGCAGTTTAATTTACCACTGAGGCAGATGGGTTTTGTAAAGAAAAGAACTGTTTACTGAACTTCATCTGTGAACCAACAAAAACACATTCCTAAAACCTCCACTTAAATTAATCACAAAAACACACACCGCACTGTATGTTTTTCATTGCCACCGTCAACACCAACATTGACTTCAGGGGTAAACTAATCACAGGCTCTAATGTCAATCTATGTGATAAACCAGATAAATGAGAGCTGTTAGAGGTTGGCGCTCTTAGTTTATTCATAATGTGAACTCGTTCAGTGGAAACCCTCAAAGTGCCTCGTGAAACTATTCATATCCTTTGAACTTTTCCTGCTTCTTGCTACATAACAATCTCAAACTTTTGAATTGTTTGGGGAAGTTTTCTGTAACAGAATAACACAAAGTAGCACATAACTCTAAAGTGGAAGGAAAAAAAAGATAGATGAACATGATGTTTGACTGTATTTTGCAAATAGAAAAGTGTGGAATATTTGTATTCAGCCACACCGAATCAATACTTTGAATCGACTCAAATTGCTCTGCAACGGTCGCTGCAAAGTAACTAAATCAGAACGAATGAGGCGAATCTAAGAGAATCATTTTACCGCAGACTTTCAGTTTGATTCGGTGTGGACTTTGACTGGACCCTTCCATAACTTGAAGATGTTTGATTCTGCTGCAGAACTGAGTCTTTTACAGCCTCTGATATTCCTAAAATATTATTTCGTATTTGGAGTCATTCATCTTCCCATCAACTCTGACTAGCTCCCATGTCCCTGTCAAAAAACAAACAAACAAACAAACAAACAAACAAACAAACAAACAAAAACAAAGCCCTATTTTATACATTTGCATGGATTCCAAAAAAATGTTGGTCTCATCCAACCGGAACGCCTTCTTCCAGATGTTTACTCTTTTTATTTTATTTTATTTTATACATCGTTTTAAAACCTAGTCCTTCTCCACAAATATACGCAAATGTTCACTAGTGTTTGCTGACAAACCTCTGGGGTCTTAACAAAACATCTGCACTTTCAACTTTTTTACAAAAATTCAAGTGCTGAAGCTAAATGGCTGTGCTCAATTTTATTTAGGGGTATCAGACTGTGGGGGTTGAATCCAAATATTAGAGCCATATCCTGTGGGGTTTATTTGTCTATTTTTATTTGGTGTAATACCTGAAAGTCACAGTGGGTGGCGTCCACTGAGCGTAGCAGAAAAGCGTCTGAACCACACTCCAATCTGGAAGGTGGCGGTAATGCACCTAATGTTGTTTTTACAACCATCATTTAAAAACAGAAGAAGAAGAAGCAGAACCACCTCTCAGCAGGTGTGTCGATAGCGCAGGAAACAAACGCTTTGTTTCCTTATCGACAACAATAATCTTTGTTGTCGATTATTGCATTGCGCCAACGTTTTGGTTGTACTAAGGACTCTGTAAAGGTGCAAACATTAATTGCACAAAAAAAAACTTTTGCAAAGCACTGTGCCTGTCATTATGCTGCTTCCCTATAAAGAAAAAGATTAATTTAATGCTTACAAGAACATGCATGTTCACGCAATAAATTTAACATTCAACCTGTTATTTAAAAAAAAAAAAAAAAAAAACCTCTTAGGAGCAGGTCTAGATAGATTAATGCCACCAAAACTACAAAGCAGTCGATTCAGTGCTTTCCATAAACAGAGCTTGTTTTTATCATCTCTAAGTACTGCTGGAGGAAAGGATGAATCATGAAGAGCATGATCTCATGTGTGTGTTTTCACGGTTTGGGGTGAACAGGGTCACGCTGTTGGAAAACATATTGTACCACGTCTGTACCCAAAGACGCCCCCATGGTGATGTGACAGGAGGCAGATCGTAGAGCGGGCGTGATGA
Organism: Poeciliopsis paucimaculata; assembly: GCA_903067055.1. Lineage (NCBI taxonomy): Eukaryota > Metazoa > Chordata > Actinopteri > Cyprinodontiformes > Poeciliidae > Poeciliopsis > Poeciliopsis paucimaculata. The sequence goes on from CAEGAD010009843.1 coordinate 19,690, forward strand.
AGGATCACTGGCTCCTCGCACAATAAGGCAACTATAAGAAAATAAACGTCTCATTGTAAGGGCTCTAATCCGTCATGAAGGGTTTTTAACTTTCATTTCTTTTACAACTCTGCTGGTGAACGGCGGCTCTGCCGAGCGAAACTTTTATAGGGCCAAGTTTTGCAAGGAAAATAAATGGGTGCTTAATAAATAATGTGAAAAGCCTTTCCATGTTGAATGTGACAAAATGGAAACTGAAAACCAAAATGAATCTTTTCGAGGGAAAACCTAACAGTGGTTTCATAAGTATACTCTCCCTTAAGCTAATGCTTTGTTGTGCCGTACTTTGGCTGAGCATCGATTTGATTTGCAGAAAGGTCACAAAGAATTGGAAGAATTTTATTGTACTGGTTTAGCTCAAGAAATTTCAAACGACGGCAGTGAAGACAGTAACTGAAGAGAAAGACATGACTGACGTTGGTGGGGGGAGGACTTCAGATGTGAAATAGTTGTCCCATTATGTCCTATTCTTCAGTTGTGCTTTGGAAAGCTAAAGATGAAACGGGATTTAATTTTTCTGCATCAAAGAAGTAAACATCCAACATTAAGTTTTGCTTTTTAAAAAAAATAATTTTACACATATGGTGTCCAGTAAGGAGTTGACGTTCTGCATGCTTTATGTACTTCCTTGGTCTTAATTGGTAGAATGCTGAGGAGTTTCTTCAGTCATTTGAATCAGTTGCATTCGAAGGAGGAATGCAACTGATTCCTGAAATTAAGTTCACCTTAAGGAAAATACCCAGCTAAGAGATCTTCAAAATCTGCCAGATTTGAAGTCAGAGAACAAAAATATTACCAAATGACAATTTGGAAAGCCGACAGACTCCAAATAAAGTTGAAACTAAATCAAAGTTTAAGCATAAGACTGTGAATATTTATACAAACCAGAGGCGAAAACGAGAGGCGGGGTAAACCTTCGACGGTCACCAACCTGTCACAAGGTAGATTTTATTTCCGTTTGTTAGAAATACTCTAAACATATACAATGTGTTTATATTATTTTTGACAGTCTTTTGTTAAATTCATACTGGTAATACTGATTCCGAGACTAAAAATGGACTCTGAAACTCATTCCTGACGTAAAAAAAAAGAGGAAGTGATCTTCGGCTGAGTATTTTGTCTATATCAGACAACATGAAATGAGGAACACCCCGTGCGTTTTGATAAAGTAGATAAGACATGCACTTTGCTGAAATGGGCTTCAAACTGTAAAACTTAGTGTAAAGCCATCCTTTATTGTCTCGGTTTTTTAGGCTTGCATGACTCTTTTCTCTGTGTAAGGGATTCTTGAACCACAGAGAGTTTTTGTACTGTTTCTCCGTCTTGTAGGCACAGGAAACAGAAGTTCCACATGTTCACCACAGAGAAGCCTCTGACTTCAAGTTGCAGAGCAGCTCTGAGGAAAAAAAAAATGCATATCTGTGCCGCCATGCAGGATAACGCCATTCTTTGGTGCATGCACAATTGCATCCATGAATGCACCCGTTCTTCAGCTATTAACCCAACTGCACATTTTGCAAGCTTTTGTACGAGTGTTTCTTTAAAAAAAGCTCATGCTGCCACCTCCACCTCCTGGCTTCCTGTCGTGTTAAAACAGAGCATGTTAGAAAACCACAAACTGAGGTCATGTGACTGAGTAAGGCTGCTACGATACGAGTTCAGTTTGTGAATCTCAAATCCTCTTTTCAGCTCAGTCAGTCGTCGGTTTGTGTCCGTTTTGTGTCACAATGACTTTAGAGAAGCTCTTCCTGTAAAAGTACGCACAGGAACCAAAAAGAAAAAAAAAAAAAGGGGAAGAGGAACAAGAGGAAGAAGGTGGACCGAGAGATGGACTCGACAGATCAGAACTGCAGTGCAGGCGCAGAGGCAAACGGAGGTGAGTTTGCAGTGGACCTAGTTGCAGGACATTGATATGAAGCTTGTATCAATGTCCTGCAACCCAAGCTGCCAGTTTAAGGGTTTCAACTCTTGAAATTGGTTCGCTGATGTTGACGATGATGAAAATCTAAGTTTGTGGCGGTGATCTAGATTGATGTCTGACTTTTGCCACATATCTTTGTTCTGTGTCACTCAGCTTATCCGGTCCGATGCACTGAGGAAGTACTTCTCCCTTTCTTCACAGATGAGAGTCTGCCGGCTGCCATGAACGTCCAACGCCCTCCAGTCTCCCCGGGCGCCCTGCCCGCCCTCCAAGAACTCAGAGTGGTCCTGCTGGGCAGAAAGGGAGCCGGCAAGAGCGCCGCAGGGAACACCCTGCTGGGAGGAGTGGGCGGCTTCGAGAGCGGGAAGCCCACGGAGGAGTGCGTGAAAAGGCGAGCGGATGTCGTTGGCAGGAAAGTCACAGTGGTGGACACACCTGGCTGGGAGTGGTACTACCCACTCAACAGTACCCCCAACTGGGTGAGGAGGGAGACTCTGAGGAGTGTGACCCTGTGCCCTCCTGGACCCCATGCCGTGCTCCTGGTAGTTCGCTCATGCGCTTCCATCACAGACAGCTACATCCAGGAGATAGAGGAGCACCTGGAGCCGCTGGGAAGGGAGGTGTGGGAGCACACGTTGGTGCTTTTCACCAGGGGAGACGAACTGGGTCTGACCACCATGGAGCAGCGCATCCAGACCAGCGGTTCTGGACTCCAAAGACTCCTCCAGAAGTGCAGCAGCAGGTACCACATCGTGAACAACTACAGCAAAGGAGACGGGACGCAAGTGAAGGAACTGATAAGGAAGCTGGAGGTGATGGTGAACAGAAAGAAGGGAGGAAGGAGTCACCTGGAGCTGGATAACGGAGTCCTGTTGGGGCTGGAGGCGGATGGGAAGAGGAGAGCCAGGGAGAGGAGGAAGAAGCAGAGGCAGATGGAGGCGCAGATGCAGAGAGGGACCATCAAAGCCGCTCTCATGAGTAAGTCCTTCAGATTGTTTAATGCTGAAGAATAAGAGTTTATTACAAAATAAACTCTAGGAAAAAACACTCTAATGGCCTCCATGTTGGAACGGCCACCATATATTCACCAAGAATGACTCTCTTTAGATATTCATCCAGGGAACACTAGTAAAAAACAAATTCTGATATTTCAAATAATTTGTCATCCTATGTACTCTAACAAGGTGCCAAAGAGAAACAAGCCCACAACATCATGGATCCTTCACCGTACTTAACAATGGGCGTTAACTGCTTTCTTAGAAATTCAGGGCGTTGTTGCGTACACTGTTAAACTGGATTGTTTGTAGCTGAAAGTTTAATTTTAACCTCACTTGACCTAAGAGGACAGCTGCAGTAAAAGTCCCAGGACGGTTTTGTAAACTCCATGTTTACCTTTGTGATGGTAGGACAGGATGCTTCCCAAACAACCAATAGGAATGTAGATGGAGTGCAACGATATGAAGGCCTGGCGACCAAAACTAGCTCTTTGTGTCTCTGACAGTGAGCGTTGTTGAACATTTTTTAAACTCCTTTATAGTTTTAGGGAAAACAATCTGTCCTCCCTCAGCACTTTTTGTTACTGTTCCGGGTGTTTAAAACTAAAATTGCCCATGTCCACAGTCATGGACACGGGCAATTTTAGGTTAAATGTCAATTTCTTGACTTTGGCATTCAACATACTTGAACACATGCTCTCTTGTTTTTCCGATTTTGAGAAGTGTCAACGACATGTAGGCAAAAGGGTTTAAATACTTTAAAAACCGAAGCTATACGTAGAAAACAAAATGCTTTAGTTTTATTTATATTTAAACACTTAAGTGAGTAATAGAAATTTTTGTCAAAAACATTTTTTGAACATGTTGGTGTTTGTTCCTCACTAAATAAATAAAAAATATATTGTTTAGAGTGAGATCAGTGTAACCTAAGCGTGCCCTGTCCTCACAAACGTGTTGTGATTAAAATTATTACCGTTTATCGCTTAACCTGTCAGAAAGATGTTTCTTAGTTGAGTCCAAGTTTTGTGTTTTATAAAAGAATGAATTAGACGGGCTACTATCAGAAATTGTAAACAAGTGGTGAGTAAAGCTAAAATAGCTTTTTAAGCTAGCCATGATTAGCCAGATAAGTACACAACCATCGTTTCATAGGGAGCTAACACCACCAGAGGGCGCTGTTTCTCACTCACCGGGGATTCCATCAAGTAGAAGAAAGCCTGTTTGTGGCTGCAGCCAGCATGATTACCTTTGCTCCTGTCACCCAGAGACCATCCCATCCTGCGCTACATCGCTGGTGTTAAAACCAGCTGTGTGAGAACAAGTTTAACGCTCCCTCCAGTAGCAGCATATCTAATCAGAATACTTAGAAACCTGCTGAAAACCACTGAGCAGAACACCATGGGTGAAAATGAGTGAACACACATGCAGCTTTAGAGTTTAGTTTTCAACTTGAGAGGGATTCAGAGTAACCTTTTCAAAAGCAGAGTTGCCACCAGAGCCTCCTTAAATAGGAGTATAAATGTGCCCGGGGTGAGGTAAGCATGAATTATATGAGTAAATGCTGCTAAACCAGTGGAAAAAATGGGGGGAGTAGTTTGATGGAAACAGTGGGAGGGATAGATGTCTTAAATTAACCACAAATTCATTCATTCAGGATTAGCCTCTGAATGTCACAAACATCATTTGTCACTTGGCTAATGAGAGATCCATCCACTACCATCACCTTTTCTGCTAAGACTAAATAAGCAAAAAAAGTGGATAACAACCGATCACTTTTTATCCACTTTGATTCTGTTCTTAGTGTCCAACTTTATTTATATTTGTAGCTGGAACAGAATCATTTATTCTGATGTTTTATCGGCTGCACGAGGAAAGAGGGTCATTGTTGAATGAGTTTTTTGTTAAAGATGGAAAATATTTCCATCCCGGTAACAACCTGACCCTTGTTCTGCGCTTTGCCTTCTGGATATAATGAGAAATGATTGCTAGCTGGAGGCATGGAAATTTTTCCCAATCGTCAATGTTTGACTGTGGTGTGTGTGTATTTGCATTTTCCTGCCAAACGAGGTGGACAGCATTTTGCTGTCCACGTGGTGACAAAACGTGGAGCATAAACCACAGAGTTTGTATCGTTCTCCCTAGGTGATGGACCCCAGGGTTCGGAGCTGGATGCACACCAGTCCTTCTCCAAGGCTCCTCGGCGGCTGCCCGAGGTCAGACTGGTTCTACTGGGAGAGCGCGAGACTGGGAAGAGTTGTGCCGGGAACGCCATCCTTGGGAAAACGGGCTTCTTCGAAGCAGGAGCGGTGACGGAGGAGTGTGTCCGCCAGCAGGCGGAGGTGGCCAGGGTGATGGTGACGGTGGTGGACACGCCGGGCTGGGAGGCAGGAGTGGCCGGTGCCACGCCGGAGCGGGTCAAACGGGAGATCATGTGCAGCGTGGCCCTGTGCCCTCCGGGGCCTCACGCCCTGCTGCTGACTCTTAGGGTGGACACTCTGGTGAGGTCGGGACACGTCAGGGAGCACCTGGAGCTTCTTGGAGAGGGTGTGTGGAGACACACGATCCTGCTGTTCACCCACGGCGACCAGCTCCGCGAGGGGGTGGACATCAAGCAGCACGTCCAGAGCGGAGGCAGGGACCTGCAGTGGCTGCTGGAGAAATGCAGGGGCCGGTACCACGTGATCGGCAGCGGAGACGGGGGAGGACGAGGCAGCGGGGGGTCCGCAAAGGTGACGGAGCTGCTGGAGAAAGTGGAGAAGATGGCGACGATGAACCGGTGCGAAGCTTTTTCCTGCGTGTTGCAGGAAGTTAGGGATTTGAGCCTCCAGAGGAACGAAAAGTTCAACCAGCGGCTGAAGGAGATCGTGGACAAGATGGTTCGTCAGGAGGCCGAGCTGAAGAAGCTGAGGGACAGGGAGGTGAAGAGCATCAGGTGGTTCTTTGACAGGAAGAAGAAGGTGAAGTCGCCGGGAAAGGCCGACGTTCAAAGAGACGAGGAGGAGGACGAGGACAGACGGGTCGGTGAAATAAGAAACGACTTTGGCGACCTGGAGGAGAGGATGAGGTGGCTGACGGAGGACAGAGAGAGGGAAATTCAGGATCTCGTCCTTGAAAACGAGAGGATCCGAGTCGCACTAAACCAACGTCAACAAGAGAAACACGAAGCGGAGCTGAACCTGGAGCTAAAAGAGAGGGAGATCGAGGAGCTGAAGGAGCGGACTGACGAGCAGCAGCTGAAGCTCCTCGATCTCGAACGCACCTCCGAACACGAGAGGAAGCGAAGGGAGGATGAAATCAGAGCAGAGAGACAGGAATGGAGGAAAAAACTTGACGAGAAGGAGGAAACTGTGGCGGTGCTTAAAAAGGAGAGAGGAGAGTGGATCGAACGGTTTGAAGCTTTACAAGTAAAAATGGAGCAGATTGAAACACACTATACTGATTCTCTAAGAAAAGAAGGAGAGAAAATCAGGGAGATGGCAGAGAGGGAGGAAAAACTGGTGAAAGAGATGGAAAATCGAGACAAGGAGCTGGAAGGACTGAGAAGGAAAGCTGCAGAGGAAAAGCAGATGATGCTTGAAAACTTGAACACGTTGGAAAAAAGCACGGAGGAGCTGAAACTACAACACCAAAGACAAATGGAGGAGAAAGAAACTCAGATAAAAGACATAAAACTGCGGCACGAAGAAGAGATGACCAGAAAAACTGCTGAGAGCGAAAGCAACATAGAGACATTGAGAGTTCAGCAGAAACAAGAAGCTCACAAGACATTAAAAGAAAAAACAAATGACATTGAACGACTCAAGCGGCTGCACAAAGAGGAAATGAAAAACATGAAGCAAGAGCAAGACAAACAAGTAGCACAGTTAAATGAGAAGTTTGCAAAAGAGAAAAGTGAACTTTTGGAGACAAAAAAGAGAGAATTAGCAGAACTAAAACAAGCACATCTTACTCAGATGGAAGCAAAAGAGCAAGAAGGTGAGAGAAACAAAGAGATGATTCAACTACAGCACAAAAAAGAGCTGGAAGCACACGTCCAGGAGAAAACCACAGAGCAGGAGGCCTTGAAGCTGAAGCACCAAGAAGAAATGGCTACAAAGATAAATGAGATGGTTAAACTCATGGAGGAAAGAGAAGTTGACCGCAAGAAGGAAGTCTGTAAGATAGTCAAAGAGAAGGAAGAGGAAGTCAAAACGGTCAGACAGGAATACACACAAATACTAAGCAAGCTGGAGGGAGAGAGGCAGAGAGAAAGAGAGGAGCTGAAGCAACAAATAGATGAAGGAGAGCAGGAAAAACAGAGACAGATGAAAGAGTTACAGGACAAGTTTGCTGCCCAAACAGAAGAAACTGGGCGAGAACGGGCAAGCATGGCACAAGATCTGCAGCACAGTCGGAGAGAAACCGAAGAAGTCAAATGTGAACTGAAAAAGCAAGTTGAAATCAGGGCAGCAGAGAAAGAAAAACACAAGAAAGAGTTGCTGCAAAAGGAGAAAGAGGTGGAGGAAATGAAAGAGAGATTTGGAGAATTGAGAGAGACAATCCAACAGAAGGAAGAAAGAGAGAAGGAGCTTTTGAGTGAAATTGAAATCAGAGAAACGGACAAAGAGAGATGGAAGAACGAGTCGCAGCAGCAGATGGAGGAAATGAAGGAGAAGCTCAACGAAACGAAAGAGAAGATGCAGCAAACAGACGAAAGGCTGAAAATCCTTTTAAATGATATGAAAGCAATCGAGCAACAACTAAAAACAAAAGAGGAAGAAACCGAGGAGATGACATTAACTGTTAAGGAAATGAAGGAAGAAATCAGAGATAAGGAAGAGAAAGAACTCATTTACCTGGAGTGTAAAAAAGACTCCGAGCAGAAACTGGAGAAAAAAGAGCAAGAAGCTGAAAAGATGAAGGAGCAAATAAAAGAGCTCGAGCAACACTTGCAGCAGGCCATGGAGCAAAGAGAGAAAGACGGCTTGAGCAAGAAGAAGGCGCAGCAAACTCTGGAAGAAAACGGCAGAGTGATAGAAAAGTTGCAACAGCACATAAAGGACATCGACGAGATTCTGCAGAGAAAGGACGAGGAGCGGGGCGAAATCATCCTGAACCAGAAGGAGGAGGCCGAGCAACGCCTGCAGGAGACGGAGCGACGGATGGAGGAGATGAGGCAAGAGCTTCTGGAAGACATGGAGAGCAAACTGAAAGAGAAGGGGATGGAGAAAGAAAGCATCAAACGGCAGGTTGACTCCACGGAGGCAAGATGGAGGGAAGTTCTGAAGAAGACGGAGGAGAGAGGAGTGAACGAAATGAACAAGCTTCTAGAGATTATCGAGAAGAAGACGAAAGAAATAACAGAAGCAGAAAGACGTCTCGCAGAGAAAGAGGGAGAGGTCGACGAGCTGAAAAGGCTGTGCTCAAACTACTGCAAAGACATGGACGAGTTGAGAGAGAGCAATGAAAAGCATGCACTTCGTATAGCTGAGATGCAGCAACGCCATGCAGAGGAAGAGAAGAAGATTGAGGCACAAATGATGGAAAAGCTGCAGGAGAAAGAAGAAGAGCTCAAACGTCTCCTGCAAAAGGACAAAGACAACAAGATGGAGCTCGTCCAGCTGAGGCTGACCATCGAGCAGACCAAGTCAGAGCTGAAGGAGCTCACCGAGAGAATGGAGAAGGAGATGACGAGCATGATTCAGGAGTACGAGAAAGAGCTCAAAGAAAAGACGGAGAACATAGAGGCCGTCGCAAAGGAGAAGGAGAGTCACGAGCAAAGCGTCAGGGTCGTCACAGAGAGATACGAGGAGAGCCAAAAGAGAGCGGAGGAGCTGCAAGAGCACAACGAAAAGATGAGGAAAGAGACCGAAAATCTCAGCGTCAAGTGTGAAGAGATGAGGAAGACGAGCGAGGAAGAGGTTCGGGAGCATCTAGCAACATGTGAGGCGAAAGTAAAGAGCATAGCAGCTGTCCTTATGGAGAGAGATTCAGAGGTGAAAGCTTTACAAGACGCCAACGACAAACTTCAAGGAGAGGTGGAAGTGATTAAAGCAAGGGAAGACAGGAGCAAGATTCAGATAAATGAGCTGGTGGAGAAACAAAAAGAGCAGGCAAAGAAATATGACGAAGAATGTCTAAACAGAGAGAAATTAGCCGAGGACAGAGAGCGAGCTGTGAGGAGAGAGGAAGAAGAGCTGAGCAAAAGAAGAGACGACCTCAGTGCAAAACAGGAAGAACTTGTTGAAATGGAGATAAAGTTGAAAAATCAAGAATCTGAGCTTCAAAAACTCCAAGCTAGTCTAGAGATAAGAGAGAAAGAAGCAGAGGAAATGGATAATCAAATGACAGAGCTGAACTTAAGGAAGCAGGTTATCCAGAAGAAGGAAAAGGAGCTGGACGCTTTGCTTGGAGCGCTGGAGGGCAAACAGAGAGAACTGAGCTCTCACGGTCAAGACCTCCAGAAGAAGGTCAGAGGTCTGAAGGATCAAGGGAAGGAGCTGAAGGACAGAGAGTGCTACCTAAAGAACGAGGAGCAGGAGTTGCTCAACCTGAAGTCAGAACTGCTGGTACAAAACGAGTACGTCAACTGCACAACGCAAGAGCTGGACGACATTCGCCGGGATATGGCTTTGCTGAAGGAGGAGCTGCGCACCAGGGAGACAAAGCTAAAGGAGTCGCTCAAAGACATGAACAAATGGGAGCTGAATCTCAGAAAACGAGAGGAAGTGTTGGTCAGGAGTGAGCAAAGGTCCGATGACAGCATTGACGAAACGGGTTCTTTCCGTCTATTGGCCGAAGATAACTTACCTTTGATGGACCAAGAAGTTATGGATGGGAGGTTAAAGGGAAGAGGGAAAGAGTCAGCCGTAGAAGATACTACTAGCCCCACACAGACAAATAAATGTCACTTTGAAACACTTTTAGAAACAAAACAAACTGAAGAAAACAAGAAGATCAGCAGTTTAAGGTCCCTACCGAACCACAAAGACCCGGGCAGTGACTTGAGAGTGATGGTCCTGGGAGAGACGTGGTCTTCTCGCTGCCCAACCGGAGTCACCATCTTAGGCGGAGAGGCGTCTAAGTTCAGCGGGTCCGGCTTCAGGCCCTGGAGAGGTCAGATAGCCGGGAGGTGCCTGGTGGTTGCAGAACCGCTGGGCCTGAAGTGGCGAGACGGACCCGATGCGACCAACTCGGCGCAACGGAAGAGCATCTTAGAAAGTGTCTCCTGGTGCCGCCCGGGCGCTCATGTCGTCCTCCTGCTCGTGCCTGTCTTCCTGACCTGCACGCGGAAGTACAGGAGGGCCGTGGAGGAGCACGTGGGCTTGCTCGGGGAGGACGTCTGGAGGCGTACGTTGGTGCTTTTCACCTGGGGGGAGATTCTGGGGGAGAGCGTGGATCAGCACATCCTAAGGAACGGGGAACTGATGGGGCTCATAGAGAGGTGTGGGGGCAGGTACCATGTGCTGACAAGCAAACGAAACAACTCAAAGATCAAGGCGTTATTTGAAAAGATGGAAGATATAGCAGATTTAACTTTAGAAATGTGAGGACTGAGTAATTATTTTTTTCACGTGTATAATATGTAAATAAGTTTGAATAAAACTACCTAAAAGTGGAACAGTCTTAATTTCTGCCACACAAACCTTTACTTAATATGTAATTCTGTTTCTTCTTACCTCAAATAAATTAAATGGTTCACAAATTAAAATATTTAAGGATATAAATGAGGAGCTGAATTGACTGTCAGGTCAAAATTTTAAAAAATCTAAAACCCTGAAGTGCTAGAGGTGAAAAAAAAAAAATTGCTTTAGTAAAATACGAAAAAAACTTGTAAAATCTGCACTTAACCATGCTTTATTAACACCCTGTTTCCTGAATGTTTCATAAAGACTCATCATTCATTTAAGAAAAAAAATAAATGCTGTAGGCTTGATTTATCAGAAGCCTCATCTGACCTCAACTGCAATCGCCTCACTTCCTCCACTAGATGGAGCCCTTGAGTCGGTGTAGACTTCCCTCCCTCAGGACTAAATGTATCAGTGTTGAAAGTCACAAATGGTGAAAAAGATGATGGTAAAAGTATAATGAAGCCCCGTCAAACACGCTTCAACTGCGTTTCACGGGTTTCTGTGTAATGGTTACTTTTAAAAGGAAAGAGCACACAAAGCCTGACTATTGCAGGCCCCTGTGCTTCATCTTTACTTGAGGCATTTCAGGAGAAACCGTCTTGCAATTATAACCCCAGGGAGCCGGCCGCACACTGAGAGGACCCCTGCTTTGACAAGTAAATTATGACTCTTGATGAGAGCATCGCGCCTCTTTCAAAATGCAATTTCTGACAGTCGGGAAAATGCAGGGGGATACATACAACAACTTCCATCATCATCTGCAGAGCCACATACAACATCCAAAAACACTCGTGTGCAATCATCGCGACTAATAATTATGGAGTGTGAGTGCTGGTCTGAATCCAACATGGCAACAGTCTTTTTTTCATGTGTTTTTTTTTTTTCTACCTATAATCTGTCCATTTAGTGTGAGCCGCCTTTAGACGCAAGATGAGAGGGTGTTGTGTCAAGATAGATCTGTCTCTCCTTTGATCATCTCTGCAGGATGGGCCTTCTTCTTTGTCAATGCATCTGGGAAGAATTAAGGGAAAAAAAGTTGTCAAATTGCAGTTGATGTAGACATAATTTTCCTGCACTTAGCATAATGTTTTCATGCCCCCGGCACAAAATCAGTCTTAGTATCCCATAAGCAATATACATATATATTCTTTTCTTACAGCCTTAGATTCATCATCCTTTATATGATTTAAAATATCACAGAAAGTGATTCACATGTTATAGCACATGTCCAGGTCGTGCCTCACCTTTCAACCAATGGTCGCACCTGCCCCTCCCACCACCCAGCAACTTTTAGTCTGGACGATGGATGGATGTGAAATGGGTTTTATTTGCACATGTATGTTGATCACGTTTTCTTCTTCTTCTTCTGTTTACTCTCCCCTCTTCATAACCAAACCCCAGTTGAAGTTTATGCTCCTATCAAACCATCTGCGTTCAGTGGTGTAGGAAGACACAATACCATCAGAAGTGTCCAAAATGTGATTATGTATCAAAAATTATTCACATTTGCCCCAGAACGTAGATGGGCAAGTTCCTCTCTACTTTGGAATATGCTGGAAAAAAAAACAAACAAGTTGGTCAGAAAATAGCTGTAACATTTAGCAAATGCTACCTAGATTTTGGCAACAGTCTATAGGAAAAATTGAGATAACTTTCAGTGAAAATGGACCACAAGCAGATGTGAAAGAAACAAGGTAAGTTGAGAAGCAGTAGCGTCTTACAACATGCTGAAAAGTGTTTATAATAATGAAGATTTGTGTTCACAGGATATGTAGCCTGTTAGCTTGTCTAATCTAACTATAACAAAATAAACTATAAAACTTGTTCCTCAAGTCAAAAAATCAACACAGCAGCAATTATAAAGCTAACAAAACAAGATTTCATATTGTGGTTTCTCACATACAAGTCATACTTCAAAAAACTGCTAAAAGAGGTCACATGTAGGGTTAGCATAGCAACATGCTTCACTGAGCACAGCTAGCAGAAAGTGTTTAGGTTATCTATGAGAGAAGTTAAACAAGTTAAATACTCAAAAGGGAAATAAAGTTTTAACACGTTTTATAGTTCTGATGTTGAAACAATGTGTAGCTTTTAAACAGCTGCATTAAAGCAACACATATGGAGCTTTGGCGTCTAAAACATGCAGAGTTTCTTTTGTGGAGCAAGTTCTTTCTGTGTTTTTGGTTTCTCGTCAAAATCACACTGAAGTAATGTGTTTTCAGGGAAAACCTTTGCTTTTCCCTAAAAAAAAAAAGAAATTCCTTCCACAATGTTAAACATTTAGATTTAGTGCTATGCTGCGAGGTCCTGACAAGGTGAAAAATTGGATGTGTGAATGAAGAATAAACGAGAGGATAAAATTTTACAGATTTATTTTTTAGAGACCCCCCAAACCATCACACTCTTTTGTCGTTCCATTCCACACTATTTAAAAGGCAAATGTTCCGACTTTCCAAACGTTTCCGGCTCCACATTGAGGTTCCCACACTGAACGTCGCCGGCTGATGAAACCACTTTCGAACGCTCATTTTGGTTTTAGCTGGCACTAGTTCAGATTAAAGCAACACTGTAACCCTAATTTCTCTTTATTTGCTGCCTTTTAAGGTCTTGATTGAGGCTTTTGGGAAAATATGGATGGGGCCACATTTACATGCAACACAATAGGCAGCGATGCACAGTCAATCACGTCCACAAGCGCTGGAAACCAAATTACTGGGGCTGTTTTAAAACAGAAGTTAATGGTTGGGCTGATTTCTATTAAGGTCTGTGCACTCTCATTTGAATAATGGTCTTCCCTGCTATGTTAGGGTTTTTTTTCTTTCTTTCTTTTCTGTTCTGCACTTGACCCAGGAAGGAAATGAATGTGTTTCGGTTTAAACACCTCAATTAATATTCAAGTGGTTTTAATACCCCAGGTTTAATATGACTTCACCGTAATAAGCATTGCAGCCTGGAGCCAATTAATGATAAATCATATTCTGTGACTGCAGATTGATTTGATAAAATGCTACCACAAGCACAACATGGAAACAAAAAAAACTGTTATTCTGAATGGGGCTCAAAGTTGATCAGTGTGAATTAGTAAGCATTTTTAATATGGCTTTTCATCGCTAACCCCTAAACAAATTAATAACATTCTGTAGATTTAGCCAACTAGAATAACACATCAATAAATTAGCTAAAACAATTCTTTGGTTTCTTTGGAACAGATTTTTTGATGTATCGCCTTCTCTCTCTGAGCTGAGATGAATCTTCCAGGTAGGCGAAAATATAGTTATTTGCATGATTGCAAAGGACAGTCAAAGCCTCTAGAGGGCAAGGATTCATATTGAACTTGATGGACCATGAGGAAGTGCAGACATGCTCCTTGTCGCTCTCAGTTCCCACCCTGGCCACTTAACGGGGGAGGAAGGTGGTAAATTTACAAAAGTTAGGCATTCACTGTTACTGGAAGATCGTGAAACACACCCAATATTTATTTGCCAAGGTCCTTTTAAATCTGTGCTGCTGTAGCAAAACGCTGAGCTGTATTTGAGAATGCTGCATAGATTGTAAGAAGACTTAGCAAAAAGTAAAACCAAGGAAGAAATGTGCTAGGAGAGCCAGGCCAGATGATCTTTGGATCTGCAACACGTTTACCCAAGGCGAACATGTTCAGAAAAATTCAAAAGTTTTAAAAATAAGATTGCTGTCGTCGCCACCAACGTTCTCATAATCAACCTTTGGCTAAACAGTGACTGAAAACTTGAAAACTCAAATGAAACTTGAAAACTTTGGATTTTTGGCCAGCTCATCGTTAAGCATAATGCTGAGCAACAACAAATGAACAGCTTGAATCTTGTGGCTCTTTTGATGTCATCTACATCAATGTATATAAAGCTGATTTATCTGTCATTCCTTCAATATAAATTGTATTACATGATGTCATGCAGTGGAAATCCATTCTCCATCACTTTTTAATGCAAATCTGATGCGTTTATTTTTTAACACAGAAATGCAAACCGTTCCTGTGGTGTGTCTTTTCGCAAAGTCTCAAAATATTACATTCTATTGCAACGTTTTACAAAAAATAACTGCTGTCGTTTTATCCACTAGACCCTTCCGTTTATTTTTCCCCCTCTGTATATATTCCCATCTCCCCTCCTTCTCCGCCTCCTCTTCGAAGCGGAGGAGGGAGAGACGAAGCGAGGAAGAGGAGCGAAGCCGCAGATGATGAATCCCCCTCTGGACTGCATCGTTTCTGGCTGAGCGCGTCCAGTGGGCCAGAGCCAGGTCCTGGAATCTAGCTAATGAGACGCTGGCGCCCCCGGGGGTCGCGTGCCCTCCCATTGGCCGAGGAGCTGGCAGGAGCGCAGATGATAGGCTGATTGACTGCTGTCAGAGCGAGTTGGACGTCATGCTCGGGGTTTTTATATCAAGTGTGGCACGTAGTAAAGAAGCTAAATGAGCAGAGAGAACTATGTGAGATTTTTCACCCTAAAGGGCTTGGAAACAAAACCAAAAGAGGTGAAAACGATTGATTTTGTATGTTTGGGAGACGATCTGAATATGCAACGTTTGTAAGATTATTAATTTAACACTTTTCCTGATGGCTCTGAATGAAGTCATGGTCGACCTTTGATCTTTGGGTTCCCTCCCTAAGGGAGAGTGAGTCACAATACGCCCACAGATACATGGTTTTAAGGATTTAATGCTTTTGAAACACATCACAATACCTCAGTAAGACGGGTTGACATCCATTACCTCTCTGTATAGCAGTATAGATTTTATTTATTCAGAAAGACATCAACCTTCGAGAGAGAAAGCTACATGGTGTTTATCTTACTACAGAAATAAAACATTGCACCTTTTTTTACTGCTTGAAAAATGCCAAACTCTCCACAAAATACGGTGAGTTGCAGGTCAAACCGTACGTGTAATTAGGGGAACGAGGTGAGCTGGTTTTGAAACTGGCGATAATTGGAAAAGTTGAACTTTTCTTTTGGTGGTGTTTTTCAGAAGAACAGAAGAGGGTTTGGGGAGGGGAGAGTAACACGAGTTCAAGACATTTGAAATGTACTTAAGCGGAGGATGTGAAAAAGTCCAACCCTCTGCTTTTTCACCCCGGCTTTGACATTTAGCTTCTCCGTCTCAGCGGCGTTCTTGGAACTGTGAGTTGGGTTCAGCTCAGGGTCAGGACGGGAGGACAGGGAAAGACGAACATTTCAGGTCCTAAGTGGGCGTTCTCCGATCAGCCCATGGTGGCAGATGCCCGACGGTTAAATGGCAGCAGGAGGAGGAAGAAGAGGGAGTAGAGAGCTGCTACCAAGATGGAGAACGACTCACAATCACTCTGTTCTTTAATAATGTGCTTTTTTACGGATGTCTTTGAACTTTTAAATAGTAATTTTGCATCTTCCAGTAGATATTAGACATTGGTCATTGCATATCTGAGTCATTTCTATAATCTTTATGTCCTTCTCTGAGGTCTGAGGGATACATTTATCATCATTGGTGAGCCAGAAAAATGCAGGGTGACAACTGTTTCAGACACATCTTCATTATCGCAGACGGAGCGTTTGCACACAGCAGAGAGATCAAATTTTTCAGAACGAGGCTCCATGAAGTTATAATCGATTGTTTTGCTAAAAGTTGTAGAAAGATGTCACATCGTATTGGGTTTCTGAAAAACTGAAAAAGTAAATCCTCTGATTTTGACACTTTTTTTCTTCTTGTTCACATAGATGAAGCTCTGGGGTGAAACTCTGACACACTAAAATATCCTCCACACACGCCCCTGAGAGTTTAATCTGTTCCCATTCCTGTGTCAGCTCCTCTTCTTGTCTCTCTTCCCCTTTTATTTCCAATTTGATCAATTTGCATCGCTTCCCTCCGGCCTGTTTACTTCAGCCCGTTAATCGACCTGCGGACTCTCTCTGCGCTCATGAGTCAGGTCATGGAGTCAGTGTGAGCTGCTGCATTCATCTAATTAATCAAAGCGGGATTACGTTATAACAGATGTGATACTGTGAGAATGCCCGGCAGCGGGGGGTCAAAAGTTCACAGAGGATGAGCGCCCTCTAGCGGCCAGCACGCTGGATGTACAAACGCTACACATCATGGCTGCGTACGTCCCGAGGCAACAACAATTTTAGTGATATTTGTATCTATTTGAAATGTTTCTTTTCCCTTCTCATCCTTTCATTCCGAACACACACATCCACCGAAGGGAGCGCTTCACCTCTGCTGCGTTACATTATATAAGACTGAGGGGGAAAAACTGGATTTGCGTGACAGCAGATCCAGATTGTAAATTTTAGCTAATTTACAAAGAAAGACTGGTCCTTTGCAGCGTCAAGCCTGTCATTAAGGCTGCTTTGCATTTCTCTGATGTTGTCAGAGTTTGTGT
Source organism: Poeciliopsis paucimaculata (assembly GCA_903067055.1). Classification (NCBI taxonomy): domain Eukaryota; kingdom Metazoa; phylum Chordata; class Actinopteri; order Cyprinodontiformes; family Poeciliidae; genus Poeciliopsis; species Poeciliopsis paucimaculata. Next base: position 36,643 of record CAEGAD010009843.1, read on the forward strand.
GTACAGCTTTGTCTCTGTGACTCTCTGCGATCCCGTTGCGATTCTTGACGTTATTTGTTTTTGTCTGTTTTTCTCGCTTTTAAAACCAGAACATTGCGACTCATTTGGCCCCAGGGTTCACACCCCGATAATCTCACTAAGTGTGTCTGTCATTTCTGCGGCAAAAACAACAAGACGCTGATTTTAACCGGCCCAGAGTCAATTCACTGAACCTTTGTTTCCATCAGGTGACTCAACGCAGAGATGCGTAAACAGGAGAGCAGTGCGTCCACGTTTCAGTTTATACGGATGGAGAGATTTGGGTTTTTTAAATGTTGTGAGAAAGGAAGCATCCTGTCTAAATCATTTTTGCAGACTGATTTATTAAAGAAAAGAAAAACTACATTCAGTGTCAAAAAATAGCAATACCTACAACAGAAAACTAATACACTCTGACTCATCTAACAGTAAATAAACTCCTTGAACTCAGAGATAATCTCCAGATCCTTCACTGTAAATAAGTGCAATACCTCACTGTCAGTTTTCCAAGACAAAATAGACACCATTTATATTAAAGCTGCAGTAGATAACTTTTATTATTATTATAATTTTTTTATTTGTTTTTTACATGTGTGTTAAAAGTGTCATTATTTACTGACAGTATGCTATGAAAGAGATAATCTGTAAGGTAGATAATCGCTACCTTCTCGCAGTGCCACTATTGACATCTGAAGAAGTGCACCGCTCCCGGTCAAAAGCCACCAATCAGAGCCAGGAGGAGGGTCTTAGTGCTGTCAATGAACCTCTTGTATTCACTGCTCAAAGCACTTTTGACGGAGTCGTTACAGGAAAACCATTTACCTGCCGTCACCGGAGGCTATGCTAAGTAGCATTAGCATTCATGGGAGGGATTGCTATAGCGGTTAGAAGGTGTAGCGTAGCAGAGAGGAAAGGGGAGCGTATGATTGACAGCGCTAAGACCCACCCCCCCGGCTCTGATTGGTTGTTTCGAACAGAGGCGTGCAAGACAGAGGAGAGGAAGCTTTGGACCCAAACCCGTCTGAGCTTGTAGCAGTTGGTCTACCAGCCGTTTCCCCTTTTATCACTGACATCATCAGCTCCTCCTTCAACTCCAAATCAGTCCCCCAATCTCTCAAACAAAAAATCCAGTTAAACTTTCATGATCACTTTTTGAACGACTGGCCAGTCTCTTCTCTCTGTTTTTCTTTTTCTCCTCGGTTTGATTTGCAGTTTGCAATATTTTCCCACCGGCTGCTTCTGCTATTTAGGTTATTTTAGCTCGTATTTATTCTGTTACAGCATGAAGGTCACCGAAACGCCAACAGGCCAAGAGGTGGAAAAACATTGCGTTTTTTTTCCCAGGATGACTTCATTATGCATAGACAATTAATCTTTTATCTGCTCCTCACCTCCATCCAGAGCTGTGACGGATGACTTATCAAACTTTCATAAGGGTAATGGAGATAAAGCCAAAATGGAATAAATGCCCCCTGCATTCAGTCCCAGAGGAAAGGTGTGAGGAAGCCGTTTTTAAGGTGTTACATGGCGCTAGACAACTCTCTGGAAAGGGTTTTTATACGAAAATATGCGCTATGCGGGGGTCACCGAATTTTCTCAGCTAGAGCGTATTGAATATTTACAGAGGTCTGAGTGAACGGCGGGATGTGTGCGGGTGTTCACTGATGTTTCCCAACAAGCGCGGCCTTTGTGAACGAGGAGCTTTTTTCCTCCAAAACGTGACATTTTCCTTCCATCAAGAGTTCAAATGAGGTAAAGCGACTAAAACGCAGCTCAGTTGCCGCAGTTGAGATGTCAAATAGGAGGAGAGTGTTTTCTTTCTCTCTGTGTTTTAAACAACAACAGTCCAGGTTGTTGTTTAGTCCAACAACCTGGACTGGTAGCGGGACAGTCCTAAAATATACAGCCAGCCTTACAATTAAATGATTTGGTCTAAAGCAGATTAATGTTGCAGAGGGGCCTAGTCAAAGTCAAGACCTATTCAGAATTCGGTTCCAGATTAGAAAAACAAAACTCTCCGTCCATCTGACAAATAAAAGAATAAACTGATGTCATTATTGATATTCATGTTACCAAGAGTTGTCTGCAGATTCATATTTCTGTTTAATTTGTTTTTTGTTTTGTTTTTTTTGCACAAAACTGAAAGTCATGGTTCCAGTAGCAACAAATTATTAATAATCAACTGTTTAGTCCAACAACCTGGGCCTAAAGCCCTCGGAAGATGGTTTTCAGCCTCACTGGAAGGCTCTTCTTGATATTTGATCAACACAAAGTGAAACAACTGCCCTGTGAAGAACAGCCAGTCAGTGACTTGTCTTGGATTGCCATGCTGTAGCCTCTGGATACCCATGAAAGAGTCGGCCCTTGGAGTTAGCATTACTATGATTCACATTGTGCCCAAAGTCATTAATGCGTACATGTGGCCAAGTCTGTCGAATTAGGTCGCCGTTTCTTTTCTCGCGTACGTGTTTGTGAGTCACAAGTCGCAGTTTAGGAAGTTTTTTTTTTTTTTTGCCCATGTTATTTTCATTATACACTCGCTCATTGTGTTAATTCAAGTTGTCAGCGGAGATCAAGATTTAAAGGCATTGCAGTTTTATGCAAAAGAGGATATTATGTGGGCTGCGCCACACATGTGCAGCTGCAAAGCCCTAAAGCTTGTGAGCAAAGTAAATCGGCGAGCGTCATAAAAAATGCATTCAGCGGCATATGGTGTGCCAAGCTGCGTTAGAGCCAATCCAGCTGCAGCCCGTACACTCACACTGTAAATCCATATCCATTACTGCCGTTTTTTTTATCTGCAGAGTTCAACAGTTCAAACTCCGTCACACTGGAGAAACCCCTTGACATCTGCTCCTGTTGCCATCGCAACTGCCGCCTCTGCTGCTGCTGATGATGCTGCGGCCGTGGCTGACAGATCAGAGAAGGAGAAAAAGGGGGTAAATAGGAGAACGGGGAGCGTTTCTTCTGCTGCAGGTGCAATCTGATGCTCTGTGAAGCTAACTAAACTGCAGAGAAGCCCACTTTTCCAGAGCGCTGCCGGTCGCACTCTTCAATCCTCTCACACACCTGAACTATTACAGGTGTTTTTCCAACACATCGGAACGCATCGTATCCTTGACGCTCCTGAGGGAAAGAGGTGTCTGTGGCCGTCGTCCGTGTCACAGAACCACAGCGTCACAGAACCACAGCGATACGTGCAGACTGCTCACAATAACAAACGCTTCAGAAATTGTTTGTACTAATTTGAACAAAATGTTCAACTTTCCTATTCAAGAGACCGCAAAGCTGTCAGTGGGATAATATTTTATTTTGTTCCAAGAAATATTAGGCAAGTTAGGATTTACATTTTGAATTATTGCATCTACACGATCGGTGTATATGACGCCATATGGTTTTTTACTTTTTATGCCACTACACACACACACACACGCCATGCATACCAACCGTCCCAAACTACACACCATCTACTGCAGGGGTGTCAAACCCTGCAGTAGATGGTGAATATTTTCATTTGGGGCCAAATCAATATTATAAGTGATAAAACCTGTTCAAAAACTATTAAAATATCAATACACTTTTAAAATTAATATTGTTGCACATCTTTTCAGTCCCTCCAGGATTTTGTGATACTTTTTGTAATGTTTTTTTTTTTTTTTGCAGTAAAAGTCAAATTGTTTGTGTTAAATGTGACTTTTTATTACTCGCTGTATATATTATGGATTATAATCTGACATCACTTAAGGCTGAGGCAACTGTTTAGTACAAGTAGGGTTTTCGACAATTTATGAGAAAAAATATGCAAGAAACTCCCAATTATGTATTAGCGCAAAAAAGTGCAGGGATTGGTTGATTTTTGTGTGAATTTCCATAATAATTCTCAAGAAACTGGAGGCAGTAAACAGATAAAAAAAAAAAACTATACTGATTTGATCGATAACATAATATTTAAGCTGAATTAATGTTTAGTCAAGAATCTAGAGGGCCACATAAAAAGCTACTGCGGGCCGGATTTGGCCCACAAGCCTCAAGTTTGACACGTGGTTTACTGTGTCTTCCTTTTTGGATTAAATAGCACCTAGTTGGGAAAACGATGATAAAGGTGTAGTATTGCAAACAAATGGTCAGTGGTCAACTTCCCATTTGTCTGGGGAAAAGAACAATATTTGATTTGAGTGCAACTTAATTTTTTTGTCATTATGTCTGAATGCGAACCCACAGAAACGAGGCAGGAAGAAAGAGCGAGAGCGTAGCAGAAAGTAAACCAGTTACAGCTATTAGCTTGCTAACATTTCAACGTTAGCACTTTTACATGTTAGCTCACAAAGTCAATATTTATGAAGGTTGAGGGATAGTTTAGAAGTATAGTCAATGTACTTATACTGTAATGTAGGAAGCTTGAACTCTAGACCAGTAAAACTAAACCATAACGAACCAGAGTCAGAGTTAGCCTGGCTTGCTAAAGCTAACATAAAACCCAATCAAAATTCCCCATTTAACAGTTAAAAGAGCATCTGTTAATGATTAATAATGAGCACCAAGTCATGAAGCAATTATTTACGTAAATTAAAGAAAAACAAGCTTATTTTCAATTAATTTAAAACCCAGTTGTCATTTTAAAAGTTGTGATGTCATCCACTCTTCTTTTATTATTAAAAAAAATATGTAAAAATGAGTACAATTACCAGTAGATTTTCTCAACTGGTTAATATCAGGGCTAAAAATTAAGGTGATGTTAATTACATCTTTTTTTTTAATCAAAAATAACAATGTTGCTGTCCATTGTTCCAGAAGCAAAAAATACATTTTTGTTTGTTTTGTAAAAGAAGATAAAAATCCCCACATTCAGATATTTTTTTATTTTGCAACAATCCATGAGAGACTTTTAATAGTTCACTTTTAAATTTACAAATTTCTATCTGTCTGAGAGTCGGCTGAGAGAATGCACATGTTGGATTTAGAAAGGTTGCTAACGCTCAGGCCCATTTATTTATTAATCACTTAAAAAGAGAAAAAAAATGAATAAGAAATAAGGCCCGGTTGTAGCATATAAAGTGTTTCATGCAGCCCCTTTGTAGCATATCTGTGCACGCAGAAGGAAGAAGTGGTCAAACAGTGGGCCTTTAGCATGAACTGGTAAGTGGGGTTATTCCATCAATTTTAAATGTTTGGGCGACTTTATTTCAGCAACTTTAGAAAATAGCATCTTCAAAAGAATATGTGAATGTACTGAGCAACCAATGTGATCTTACTGCTTCCTATAAATATTTCAAAGCAATTTAAAATGCTTTAAATAAATACCTGTTTTTTTTTTGTATCATAAGAAATGCGCTTATAAAAATAACAATGATCACCTTTATTTTGGTCCATGCTGCTCACAAACCGATTAAACCCTCTAAAATATTTGCATATCTCCATGGGAGGTGAAATAAATGGAACTATTTCACAAATTGACACCTAAATTGGCTATTTAGAGTTTAGCGTTTTCACAAAGTGAGCTCAGATTTGAAATTAATTCCCTCAAAATGTGTTTTCAAATTGCCAGCAGGGTTAAAGTGGGACTTGTTAGCAAAAATATTTCTCCCATCATTAAGTTAATTTAATTTCATGTTAAATCGCACGCTCCAGAGTTGGAAATAATAACAATAATGACTGTGATAATTAAAATTAAAAAAAAGAAGAAGAAGAAAAAAAAGACACCAATTAGTGCGCTCATTTGTGCATCTGACTGGGTGATGAATAATTTATGAAATTAGAGAATGGAGGGATCAGCTTTCCCACTGAGGGGGGGATCAGTATAAAGACAGGAGACAGTAGCTTTTCTTAGGAAACATGCTCAGACTGCTGCTGCTGCTGCTGCCTGGATACAGCTGCACAAGCCAGGTAATTCTCATTCACATACTAATTACTTTATTTTATTAAAATTACAGAGGGTTTTTTTTTATATATATCGTTTTAATGCAGTACATGTTTAACTTCCTGTTTTAGACATCTATTTTTACCAAAATTTTCCAAATATATTTACTTTCATTTAGAGGTACAAAGACTAAAAGGAATATGTTGCATTGATGCCATTCATTTACAAATTCTACCCTTCATTTCTACCCCTCATATTATTAAGCTACTTGTTTATTTAAATTTACATTTATGTCCATTTAATAGTATGATTTTTTGTTGTTGTTGATTTGTATCTGTAATAATCCAGCCATTCATTCAGCACCGTTATCATGCAGGAAATCATGTCGTCCCTGAAACCAGCGGAGCTCGGGACCCGGAGGCCGAAGCGAGGCCCGGTCCCTCCGTGCGGTGCTTTCACAGTTCAGAGGCATCTCGACCTAAATGTGATGTGACAGGAGAACCTTTACTGAAACAAACGGGAATATAGTATCAGGGAAGGCTGACCGAGCTGTGAACCGGAGCCTTAACACAGAGCAAATTAACATCAGCAGAAATAGCTCTCGCTCGCTCTGTGTGTGTGTGTGTGGGTTTTTTTTTATTATTATTTTTTTTTTAGATCGCTTGTATGAGTCGGACAGCAAACGCATCCAAAGCTCATCCCATTATCTGAGCGTGCAATTGTCTAATTAAACAGGCTGATGTGAGAGACCTTATTTTGGCCCCAGCTCTCTCCGTGAACTCTGACCAGTGAACTGGGCCGTTTCCCAAGGTGCTGCTGCTGTTCGATGTCCTGCAGACGAATGTTTCTGGGCCCGAGCTTTCAGTCCCGCTATCGTCCATCAGAGATCTCCTCCGTAATGTGGAGCCCAGGATTGAGAATGCAGTTTGATTGGGAGGCCACTAAGGGGCTTTTCCCCCCTTTTCCCCTGACTCTGAGCATGTTCAGGTTTATGCGAGGTCAACATCATGGATGAAGAGCTGTCAGGACAGAACTTCTGCTTCTGACTGACTGACAGCGGTGGGCTGAGAAGGAGCTGAAGCTGCATGAGACCACTTTAATGGGCTATGAGTCACATTAGTCAGCACGAGAACCAGCAGAGGAAGAAGCAAGTCAAGAGGAGTGCAAATCAAGCCTTGCACACGAGTGCAAAATAAGTGCAAACAGCACAAAAACACATATACCCCCACTCCTTTTTACTTCTTGGTCACCTCCTAATTATTTTTTTAGTTCTCTTGCAAAGTTCAGGGTTTGATCTTGTTGTCATTGATTCTCCTCATTAGATCCTCTGAACGGAAGCAGAGAGCTGCTGACACAGAGAAGACCAGAGACCAATATGGCGACACTGTGGGAGAAAAATAAAGCCTCCAAAACAAGATCATTAAATTCTGTTTAATGTTGCACTTTTTTTTTTTTTAGCAGTTTCAGTTCTTCATCTTCTTTAAACAGTCACTTTAAAGTCACAAAATACATATTTTTCTCAATAAAAGAGAAGTTGTTGTTTTAAAAGCAATCAATCAAGGATTTATCTAGCACTAACAGGAATGCAAATGCTTTACAGATATATAAAAATAAACTATTGCTGTACTACTGTAAGCCACTAAAATTTCTCCTATGAAATAAAATAAATATAACTAATTAATTTAATTAAATATACAGATGCACAAAATTAACAAAGTTGATCTAGAAACGCAATAAAAAAATACCTTCTAAAAAAAATGAAGCATTTGCATAAAAATTACTAGTATAATAAAATCATACGCTATGCTTCAAAAATGGTGGATGCTTTTGAGCATGTTAAAATAAATACAAAATAACTCAGATCAAATATTTTCAATAGGACAACGGTTGGTGAAAGATGTCAGCTGCAACAGGGATACACAGAAGAAGAAGCTGGTTGGAGCTGATGGGACGTTTGCTGGAGCCAAATAAATAAAGGTTAACTCTGGAAGAAAACCCACTGCAGGCTGCAAAGGACTTGAAACAGGAAGGAAGTTCATCCTTAAACGGCCTAGTAAAAGTCCAGAACTAAATCCAAATGAGATTCTGTAGCAAGACATAAGATTTGCTGCTTACAGACTTTCCATGTAACTTCAGAGAGCTGAAGTTGTTTTATACAAAAAAGGCAGAATAGGCACAAAAAAAAAAAAAAAGTCCAGATGTGCAAAGCTGATAGAGACAAAACCACAGGTGAAGCATTGACTTATAAAATCTAAATTAAAAAAAAAGGTTATGTTGCAAAACTTTCATTCCATTACAAAAATATTTACCACTTTGTTGGTCTGGCACATAACATATATTCTTGTTGTAACTTCAGACTTCACAAATTGTAAAACGTTTCTAGAGGTGTGAATGTTTTTGATTCTCATGCCACATAAACATATGTAGATCAATTCTGGGAATTCTAAAGCGAGTACAGCAGACATTTACGCAGCATTAAAACGTTTTTTAATATTATCTTGTTAATTAGAGTAGAGTCCTACTTGTTAATTAGAGTAGAGTCCTACTTGTTAATTAGAGTGAGTCATCCTGATGAAGCAAGCAGACCACAGACACTTTAAATAAACCTTAACCTCTGTTTCATAACCTCGTAGATGTAACTCAGTGGCCCATTGCAGGACAGCGGCACAGTGAAGCTGTCAGACTAACTTTGACACTAAATATATGGAACAACTTTGATCACTGATTACACATTAAATGATTCCGTCCATATACCCATTGTAAAGGAACACCTGGTGCACTTTCAGGTGAGCCTAAAAGGAGTCAGTCGCTCGTTTAAAGTGAGCTGCACTTTGGCATTTCCCTGGATTTTAGCAGCCCCATGTCACACTTTACATGTCCAAAGGTTAACTCACCTGCTCCACCCGCATCAAGCCGTCGGAGGTCCATCCAGTCGCATCAAGGAGGAGACCGTCAACGCTTTCCCAGCCGCCGTCCAGGATACAAGCAGCACAGACACTGTCTGCTAAAGCAAGGCTCTCATTTCTGAAACAGGACAGAATACAACAGGACATAATAGAATAGAACATAATAGAATAGAATAGAATACACCTTATTCCTAGGCCCCATGAGGCTTTGCCTGATTTATAGGCTCGACTTCCGCCGCAAAGCGGAACCGCCATTTCTTTACACGTTAGCAACCTGCTAACCGGCTTTCGTCAGAGCTTTTAGGCTATATAATATGTGGGATCACCAGATATCAAAGCTTAAATGTGACAATGTTGTTTTACAGGACCCCACAGCTATTGCAGGGAGGGATGGGAACTTGAAGAAATGGCCGCATTTCTTCAAGTCGTGCTATGATATGTAGCTACCCGCACTAGCATATGTAGCTACTTCACTGACTCAGTTGCTTCGGATGCAGATTAAGGTATTCTTCCGTTGGCTTTTTGTCCACACCATGAAATGAGCACATAAAGCATTTTGGGTTTTCTCTTCAAGTTTAGTATTACTAGTCAAATTCTTTTTGTTTCCTTATCTATCGGTAGGCGGTGAAAACTACCGCTTTTGTTTTCGGAACAGCACAACCGTTACCCGAGCTCCACAAGCGCATCTCTTATGACACTTTCTTGTGTCAAGTTTCTCTCTATAACGGGTTAATGTGTGACTCGGTTCGGTTCTAGTCCAGTGGGGAGATTCTCCGTGTTATGGTCTGAAGCGCAGCAGCTGCGGTAATTTCCCCGCTGATTTGCAGCGACACTCAACAACAGAACCTCGAGGTTCTGGCTGTGATGGACTAAATAATCCCAGATATTTTTATTTTGTCTTATAAATACATTTTGCTGGCTCAATCATAATAATTAAGACTCAGAATATTAACTTTATGATTTTTTAAAATTCTAACGAAAAATAAAATTCACATCACACCAAGCTTATATTATTTATTCTGCATTTTTCTTTATTACTGTCAGCTCTTCAGAGAAACGAGCTGCTAGCAGCGCTGCTAATTAACGGTCATTCCGTTACGAAACTTAACGATCGTGTTCCTGTCGCTCCCCGGGATTAAATCCACAATTACGAGCCTCTGTACCGAGCAGCTCTCTGATAGCAGACGGTGTGTCCGTAAACAAGTTTTACAAAATATTGTATAGGCCTGTCACGATAACAAATTTTGCTCAGCGATTAATTGTCTCAGAAATTATTGCGATAAACGATAATATTGTTTGAAGACCTTTTTACACTCATTTAATGGAAATGACAGATAGAGACACTTTATTTTCAAAGGAACACTTAACACTGGAATTGGTAAACAAAACAATCAAAAGCAAAAATAAAATGGATTATGAGTCTCCATTGACAAAAGATTTACTTTAATAAAATCTAAACAACATAAAGCCAAAGC
>CAEGAD010009844.1:0-18956 GCA_903067055.1 Poeciliopsis paucimaculata
CGTCTAGGGGTGGCCAGGTCATAACACAAAGGATCCATCCTCTTCAGATCTCAAGCGGTCAACACACACGAAGTTGAACATTTTATAATATTATTTATTGTAAAAAGATGTATTTTTGGACTACAAGGAGAGCATATGACTTCAGAGTGAGCTAATGCCAGAAACAACAAACAAAAGGAAACCATCTGAATATTAACCAACTTACCTAATTGAAAGTAAAGAAACCAAATGACAAAAACTTACCTCCCTAACTAAGAAAAACAGGAGAAAACTAATGAAACATAAACGGCAGCTCACTCATACAAACTCCAGGATTTTACATGATTTTACAGACAAACAGTGTGGCCGGTTGAGATGAGCTGAGGATGGATGACAGGAAGTATGCGTCTTCAGCTTTTATATCCATCACCTCCGGGAGGCCACCAATTGGACGTCTCCGTCGTCTTCCGGGAACCAATCAGAGACAGGCACCTGCGCACTCATATTAGCATAATTAAATGACGTCAGTCGTAACAGGGGGACCGGAGGGTGTGTTCCAATTATAGAGGCATCACACTCTTAAGCCTCCCTGGCAAGGGCTATTCGGGGGTCCTGGAGAGGAGGGTCCGTCAGATAGTCGAACCTCGGATTCAGGAAGAGCAGTGCGGTTTTCGTCCTGATCGTGGAACACTGGACCAGCTCTACACCATCAGCAGGGTCCTGGAGGGTCCATGGGAGTTCGCCCAACCGGTCCACATGTGTTTTATGGACTTGGAGAAGAAGTTCAACCATGTCCCTCTGGGATCCCTGTGGGGGTTCTCCGGGAGCATGGGGTACTGGGCCCTTTGATACGGGCTGTTGAGGGGATCCGTTTTGGTGGCCTCAGGATCGCATCTCTGCTTTTTGCGGATGATGTGGTTCTGCTGGCTTCATCGGGACGTGATCTGCAGCTGTCGCTGGAGCGGTTCGCAGCCGAATGTGAAGCGGCCGGGATGAGGATCAGTGCCTCCAAACCCGAGGCCGTGGTCTTGAGCCGGAAAAGGGTAGAGTGCCTTCTCTGGGTCGGAGAGGGAGTCCTGCCTCAAGTGGAGGAGTTCAAGTATCTCGGGATCTTGTTCACGAATGAGGGAAGAAGGGAGCGGGAGATCGACAGGCGGATTGGTGCAGCGTCTGCCATGAAGCGGCGCTGTACCGGTCCATCGTGGTGAAGAGAGAGCTGAGCCAAACAGCGAAGCTCTCGATTTACCGGTCGATCTACATTCCTACCCTCATCTATGGTCAAGTGCTTTGGGTTATGACCGAAAGAACGAGATCTCGGATACAAGCGGCTGAAATGGGTTTTCTCCGTGGGGTGGCTGGGCTCTCCCTTACAGTTAGGGTGAGAAGCTCACGTGAAGGAGCAGCAGTAGAGCTGCTGCTCCTTCACGTCGAGAGGAGCCAGTTTAGGTGGCTCAGGCATCTGATCAGGATGCCTCCTGGATGCCTGCCTGGTGAGGTGTTTCGGGCACGTCCCACCGGGAGGAGGCCCCGGGGAAGACCCAGGACACGCTGGAGTGTATGTCTCTCGGCTGGCCTGGGAACACCTTGGGATTCCCCTGGAGGAGCTCGAAGAAGTGGCTGGGGAGAGGGAGGTCTGGGCCTCCCTTCTTAGGCTGCTACCCCCGCGACTTGACCCTGGATAAGCGGAAGAAGATGGATGGATGGATGGATGGATGGATGGATGGATGGATGGATGGATGGATGGATGGATGGATGGATGGATGGATGGCTGGATGGATGGATGGTTTTCCCACGTTTATTGTCTGAGCCTGATTTGGGGCAAATCTGTATGGAGTCATGCTCAGATGTTAAAAGTTGTTTCTGGTTCTTGATAGTTTCAAACAGAAATAAATAAATGACTGCTTTGTGTACATATATACTTGTCTTTTTTTCTGATTCATAGCTACAAATTTACTTTAGTATGCAATTACGTCTTAAAAAATTATATTAGATTGAGATGTGACCTCATACTCATCATGAAAAGTGAATATGAAGAAATTGGAAATTTTCATGGTAAAAAAAGGTGGCCCCATTATTTTATAACACCATATTTTCAAGAACTTCACACAGGTTGCATGTGTGCAAATGTGTATACTATGTGTACCATGTTGATCCACATGGGTGTCACATATCTTATGTATCAATGTTTATCACATGTGATAAAACGTAATGCACGTGTGATATACATGGCATGCACCTGTGTATCACATGTGATACACATGTGATTTTACTACGAAACGTTCCAAAATCACACACATACATGTGCATTCACATGTGATTCACATCTTTCACACATCATTCATATGTAAAAAGTTGTGTGAACCACATGTGTGGTTTTCATGTGATCACATGAAAAAGTCACAAGTAATTTTCATGGAATTTTTTTGTAAGGGCTTCCATGTGACTGTGACAGGAGTTATTGTCATATTAAGCTTGCAAGGTATAGCTCAGGTTTAATGGCTGAGAATCACACAGTGTGAACCTGGCTTTAGGCGCCCCTTGGCTTGATGGGAGTTTCTTCAGAAGGCTTGTTTAAGGAAAAGGCCAAATAAAATATATACTTTTCTTGACTAAAACACATGTGTAAGGAAAATGAAAATGTCTATTTCTGCCAGCTTTGGTCCTCCATAGTACTTAGCTCTGGTAATACAAGGTAATGTTTTCATGCATCTTTGGCAGGAAGACGCATGGCAGGAAGGCAAATGGGTACTGAAAAATTTGATTTACCCAATAGTTATTTATTTAAGTTTGTCAGGGACAGACACACATCGACATAGACAAACTGAACAAAACAGCAGTCCCATGTTTGCGTCATAGTGGAATAGCAACAGCTAATTCGCAGCACTTGTCCCTAGATGGGCTTTTAAAAAGTACCTTTAAAAATTGAAGTGATAATAATTTAAAATAGCACAACATAATGTTTACAACATCTACAAACAAAAGAATATAGTAAATCAATAAGAGCAGCAAAATCACAAGAACGACAGATAAAGGTTATAATTTGTAAAATGATATATTACATGAAGGCCCTCTAATTAATTAAGACATTTACTGGCACATTTTCTTGTTTACTTTCTGTTTCCAGGTTAACCGGGTTACTTACTGCAGAAGCTCCTCGGCGCTGTGTTCTCGCAGCTCCTGTATTAGTTGCACTGGCAGCGCGTCCCACTGCAGGAACTCTGCTTCTTGTTTCTGTCAAACAGACGCACTTTCTGTATGATAAGTAAAATACATCAGCGATTCAGCACCGCTACAAACATTAATCTTCATGACTATTCATACCTCTTCTCCGGACATGTTAGCATTGCGGTGGTCATGGCAACGGGTCGTTAAACTGTTCTACCTTATTTAAAGGGAAACTTCGTTTAATTAACAATTTTTGATTGTTTGTTATTTAGCAATAAATTATTTTAAAAATAAATACATTTTATTTATTTAATATTATTATATTATATAAAAAGCAGATGTGTTATCTTGTACAAGTGCTTTATAACAAACAATTAGCACAGAAGAGTTAAAAAATGAAACAGTACCATAAATGTAACACTAAAGCAAAAATGTTTAAATGAATAAATTAATCTTAAGTAATTTATTTTAAAAAAACAAAAAAACATCAGAAACCAAACAGCACAAATACCGGAAGATTTCAGATGTAGGGAGACGTTTGGAGATGTGGAGCCCTACCTCTCGGTCTAAAAGGTTCCGTCTTCCGACATAAATGCAACATTTTGTATGTCTGTGAAATGCAAAATAGTTTAAAAGTGGGTTTTACCGCGCAGGTCGCCAAGAAGGCTTGCTTTGAAATAAATTTCCCCCAACACCTCCCAAGTCGCCCCTCTCTGCTCTGCGTCACATGGGCGCATCCTCACAGAAACCGAGCGGAACCACTTCCATTCTGACCTGGATTACAGAACGCGCAGCGGAACGGAGAAGACACGACCGCAGGTAAATTCCACCTCTGCTTACCGTTATAAGGCAGCATCTTTAAAAGTAGCATCTGAGCCTGTGGCAACAGACCTGCTCCTTTTGCAGATAATCGGAATATTAAGTCAACTAGCAATATTTTAGGTCTCTTAACCTAAATGGAAATAAGAAAAGCAAAACGCAGCAAACATCATCCATGCTTATTTTCCTGCTTTCAGTAGTTTAGCAGACAGATTTCACTTTGTTTTTAAAGCATCCCTGTATTGTTAGTGTGAACGTCTGCCCAACTATCCGCCCACGCTCATGTGTCACGCAGAGCTCGATAGAAGATAAAGCAGGCATGGATGTTCTGCCCTGACGGTCCGGATGGAGTCAGGAGAACAAGGCTGAAACGTAGCCGCTGCGCTGCACCTAACAGCGGTAGACTTCTGCGATCCGAGAACCCTGGGTTTCATCTTCATCATCTTCCTCAGTGCCGGAGACATAAGACCAACTCCCTGCAGAGACTCTCCTTTTCCATGAATCTGGTACACACAGTTTAGGGCAGGGCGTGGCGCAGTGGTTCTCAGTTCACAGTTCAAGTGCAACTTTGTTAAAGCTGATGGTAAGTATCTATGTCTTTTCTAACAAGCTCAAATTACACTAATATTTTGATCCATTTTCTTCACACATCATAAGAAGTAGAAGATCCATTCCGAACATAGGCAGCACATCAGACCAGTGTCTTAATGAGTCATTTCTGTTTGAGAGTTTCCAATTAAGAACTTATCTCTACAAAACATTAGTTGCTTTCTTGGCTTGGTTTGACAGACGCTGGCCTTGAAGCAAGTAAAAATTAACATGAAACAAATCATACAAAAGTGTTTTTTCAGGATTTTGGGTGAAAATTTTATTAAAGAAAATAATAGACATATTTCCATCCATCCATCCATCCATTTTCTGTTCACCATTGTCCCTAATGGAGTCGGGAAACTCCTGGTGCCTCTCCAGCTGCGTTCCAGGCGAGAGGCAGGGTCACCTGGACAGGTCGCCAGTCTGTTAATAGACATAGTTGTTTAATAGAATTACATCTTCCGTTATTTAATCCATTTAAAATGTCTTAAGTAGACATTTTCAATTGCTAAAATTATGCAGTGATTAATTACTTCAAAGTAATATTTAAGAGCTTAAATGTAATATTTTATAATGTAAAATCAGGCACACTCACTGTGGGATCAGAGTCGTCTTTGCGTAAAAGTTGTTTTTTTTAGCCTTAACACAAAAAAAACTCTGCTTGTCTCATGCTCAGTGCCTAACTGTCCTCAGCAGAACGAAGCAGTGCAATGACTCAAGGACACAGGCTTTTAATTGAAGCAATGTTTGATACTCTGTTTTTATCAATTTGTGTTATTGTCGTTACACAATAACACAAATTATTTTGTGTTATTGTGTGTATTGTAAAACTGCACTTTGGTGCAGTTTTACACCTGTTTTTAAAGTGCTATATAAATAAATTTGACATTGACATTGACACATCAGCAAACAGAAAGGGGCGGGACGGACCACTGTCAGTCTCATACCTTATTTGGAAATGGGACCATTGCACTCCGGAAAGGAAGGGGGCGCTATTGCTTATATTATCCGCGGTCTCCCATTTTTATTTTCTTTTTTGATCTGTGATATAGCTTCATCTTTAGGAAGGAGTTTCACTCTCAGCATGTATTTGAACTTCTCTCTTTTATTTACCTTAGCGCAACTCACAGTTTTTAACAAATTCTGAAGCTGTCGGTGTACTTCTAAATCTGCTTCTTAGTTGCATCTTTTCAGGCCTACTACTGCCTCTACTGGCGTGGGGGTGGTAATACAACTAATAAAATTACGTCACTAAAGAGAATACCACAAAGTATTTATTATTTACTATTAATTTTGCCATTACTGGCAATGTAGAAAATAAATTGTCTTCTAAAACACCATATTTTTCCATTTTCTTCAGGATGTAGAGCTAATTAGGTTATATAAATAATACCTTTATACATTATAAATAATATCTATATATCTCCATCAATTATAGGAGGAACAAAAGAAATGACATGAAAAACACGATCAACTATAATAAAATACCATTTACAATGTATATATAAGAAATTTAATTGAGCAAAACTAACAAATTAATTAGGTTCACAGACAAATAACCAGGGTTGTTAAACAGATACAAGCAATAATTAACATTTTTATTTTTACTGTGCCATGTATATTAGTCTGAGACGTTTTGTTGGTAGAGTCTTTGTAAGAGCCGTAATTGGGTAGTGTCTCTTTAAGATTGCTCATGATGTCACAAGTATGCACCGCTGCCTGTCTGTAGAGAGCTTGAGAGAAATGTGGTAAAGATCGCTACACGGACTGAGATGAACATGTTAACTCCCTAACTTTCAGTAACGTTATGGGTTGTTTGGACTCTGCTCATTTTCATGTTTGATAGTATAGCAGATGTTCAACCGGGCTTTGAAAGGTTGGTGAAGAGTGTTTATTAAAGGACAACACTGTGGAATTCCTAGTACCAGTGTGGTTGTGAGTTTTTGACGGGTCTGCCGTCTCCTCTCCTTTAAACACAACCCAAGCGTTACATCTTATATATAGGAAAAAATAAGGTTAAACTATTTAGTCTTCCAAGGTGGAAATTTTTCTTTGACTCTAAGACAGAAAAATAAAACTCATTCATATAATCACAATATCAACAATTTGTGCATCAAGTAAAACATTTAGCATGCTATAGGTAAATGTTATCATTTAGTTTGGCTAAGAAGAATTATTGCGCTGTCAATAAATGACTTCTCGTAGATGTTCTATATACCAGAGGAACAAAATAACACCTTCCTGAGCTCAAACTATTACTATTTTACCTGCCATTGAAAGTATTCTTAAAAGATTGTCTGTTAGTCTGCAGCTCATGTGACCAAACCAGCTGAAAAGATGAAAAGTTAAAACACTCAACAGTTAAATTTGAGTCAAAATGTTAAGTTTTAACATTCTAACTCAACAACCTCTACATATTTAGAGGTTGTACATGACCTTTAGTTAGGTAACCCCAAGATCACTGGGTGTTCTAAAAAGATAGTCTTTGAAAATGGAACCACTTTCAGGTCTTGTTTGTGTCATTTAATTAGCTCAACTTGGAAGAAAATGGAAGGAAATGAAAAGGTATGGTGTTTTGTGAGGGACTTCATCTTTTATGGTTCCACTAATACCAAAATTAATAATAAACAATGAAGACTTTTTGGTAAGTCTTTAGGGTAGGAGTACTTTGTGGTACTTTGCTAACCCTAAAAATGAATATCTTTATTGTTGAATATCACATACACATAACATGGCAAATTGTTGCACAACAACTTCCTCATTTTTAGCATTTTCTTGTACCTAAATATGCAAAATATCTAAATATCATAAATATAGTTATAAACACCTTTTATTTAGTATAAATAGTAGTTACATAATTTATACTTAAATGTCAAATTCTCACATTAAATTAATCACATTTACAAATGCATATTACAATGCTGTTAAAATTCAAATGGAAATTTTTTCAATGACCAATTTTGTCATGATCCTGGGTTGTTTAGGTTTTTATCACTCATGTTTTTCTGTCACCAGCTTTCATTTCATTTTTGACTTTTGAGCAGTATTTTCTTAATAGTAGCGTGGGTTAGATCTGTTGTTCAATCTTTGTGTTTTTTTACTCGTTGTAACAATTCTTTGTAATGTAGCCATGTGGTAAATTTTGGTTGAATAATTGTACTGTTTCAAAGTATTGGTTTTCTTTTATCTTATGGTAGCAATGCCACTGAGTTATTTTGGTTCACTTATGGAATTTTATTTGTATTTCACATTTAAATATCTTCAGGTAGTTGGTCTTGGGTGCTACACATTTTGACCGCCAGAGAGCAGTGTTTCAAGGTGATTACTGTTTCCCAAGACGGGGTAGGAAATACATCTTCCTATGTTGCTATGCAACGCGCTGAACTTGGATGGGAACTGTACATGTTTTATCTGCGGGAGATAGTTTTGGCAGAAAATTGGAAAATATATACATCACTTGTTGAAATATGTCAGTACATTGTCATTTATGTAATAAGCAGTCAGTATTTTAATAAGATGGTCTATTTCTGAAACGGATGGTTCAGGGAACCTGCAGGGCGGCTATTTTCTGCACGTGACAATAAAATGTCCCATCATCGGTGTGCTCCAGCATTAAGAGTGAACTGAGATGTTAAGTGTTGATAAAATAAGTCATATCACAATTTCATGTGCTCTAAATTAGTGTGGTGTAATTAGTGTGGTCCCATCGCTCAGCAACACCATTACAAAACAGCCTCCTGTTTTTTGTCAGTAATGGAACTCGGAGATGGGTTTGATGTCAGGTTAGGAAGTCTGGATTTTAATAATTGTTTGTGGTCTCTCTTAAAAACATAATTTTAAGCTTAACTTTCCATAAGCAAGCATCACTTTTAATTTGTTTATATTTTGAGGTTCTACATGTAGCATTGATTTAAGTATATATGTGAGGCTTGTGAACAAGATCCCAAGATACTTGAACTCCTCCACTTGAGGCAGGACACCCCCCTCGACCCGGAGAAGGCACTCTACCCTTTTCCGGCTCAAGACCACGGCCTCGGATTTGGAGGCACTGATCCCCATCCCGGCCGCTTCACACTCGGCTGCGAACCGCTCCACAGCAAGAGCTGCAGGTCATGTCCTGATGAAGCCAACAGGACCACATCATCCGCAAAAAGCAGAGATGAGATCCTAAGGCCACCAAAACGGATCCCCTCAACACCTTGGCTGTGCCTAGAAATTCTGTCCATGAAGGTAATGAACAGAATCGGTGACAAAGGGCAGCCCTGGTGGAGTCCAACCCTCACCGGAAACGAGCCCGACTTATTGCCGGCAATGCTGACCAGACTGACACTGGTCATACGGGGACCTGACAGCCTGTATCAAAGGGCCGGTACCCTATACTGCCGGGGAACCCCCCACTGGGCTTCACAAGGGACACGGTTTTACGCCTTCTTCAAGTCCACAAAACACATGTAGACCGGTTGGGTGAACTCCCATGCACCCTGCAGGACCCTGCTGGGGTGTAGAGCTGGTCCGGTGTTCCATGACCAGGACGAAAACCACACTGCTCTTCCTGAATCCGAGGTTCGACTATCCAATGGACCCTCTTCTCCAGGACCCCTGAATAGAAGTTGCCAGGGAGGCTTAAGAGTATGACCTCGCTATAATTGGAGCACAGCCTCCAGTCCTCCTTTTTAAACAGGGGGACCACCACCCCAGTCTGCCAATCCAGGGGTACTGCCCCCGATATCCATGCGATACTGCAGAGTCGCGTCACCCAACATCCAGAGCTTTAAGGAACTCCGGGCAAATCTCATCCACCCCCGGGGCCCTGCCACCGAGGAGCTTTTTAACTACCTCGGCGACCTCGTCCCCAGATATTGGAGAGCCCGACCCAGAGTCCCCGTGCTCAGCTTCCTCAATGGAAGGCATGTCGGTGGGATTGAGGAGGTCTTCGAAGTATTCCGCCTACCAGCCCACAACGTCCCCAGTTGAGGTCAGCAGCACACCATCCCCACTGTAAACAGTGTTGGTGCTGTACTGCTTCCCCCTCCTGAGACGCCAGATGGTGGACCAGAATCGCCTCGAAGCAGTGCGGAAGTCTTTTTCCAGGGCCTCTCCGAACTCCTCCCACGCCCGAGTTTTTGCCTCAGCAACCACCCGAGCTGCATGCCGCTTCGCCCGTTGGTACCCGTCAGCTTCTTCTGGAGTCCCAGAGGCCAAAAAGGCCTGAAGGACCCCTTCTTCAGCCTGACGGCATCCCTCACCGGAGGTGTCCACCAACGGGTTTGAGGGTTGCCGCTGTGACAGGCACCGACAACCTTGTGGCCACAGCTCTGATAATCCGCCTCTACAATGGAGGCACGGAACATGATCCACCCAGACTCAATGTCCCCCACGGCCCCCGGAATGTGTTCAAAGTTCTGCAGGAGATGGGAGTTAAAGCTCCATCTCACAGGGGATTCCGCCAGACGTTCTCAGCAGACCCTCACAACACATTTGGGCCGGCCAGGTCTGACCGGCATCCTCCCCCACCACCGAAGCCAACTCACCACCAGGTAGTGGTCAGCGGGCAACTCCGCACATCTCTTCACCCGAGTGTCCAAGACATACGGCCTCAGATCCAATGAAACGATGACAAAGTCGATCATCGAACTGCGGCCTAGGGTGTCCTGGTGCCACGTGCATATATGAACACCCTTATGCCTGAACATAATGTTCATTATGGACAATCCGTGACAAGCACAGAAGTCCAACAACAGAACACCACTTGAGTTCAGATCTGGGAGAGCGTTCCTCCCAACCACGCTCCTCCAGGTCTCACTGTCATTGCCCATGTGAGCGTTGAAGTCCCCCAGAAGAACGAGGGAGTCCCCAGGAGGGGCACCCTCCAGTACCCCTTCTAAGGACTCCAAGAAGGGTGGGTAATCTGAACTGTTGTTCGCCCCGTAAGCACAAATGACAGTCAGAACCCA
This sequence comes from Poeciliopsis paucimaculata, assembly GCA_903067055.1. NCBI lineage: Eukaryota > Metazoa > Chordata > Actinopteri > Cyprinodontiformes > Poeciliidae > Poeciliopsis > Poeciliopsis paucimaculata. Next base: position 10,509 of record CAEGAD010009844.1, read on the forward strand.
TCCCCCCACCCATAGGTGGAGGGAGGCTACCCTCTCTTTCACCCGGGTAAACCCCATCATACAGGCGCCGAGATGGGGAGATGCACCAGGCAGGAGTATGCCCACTCCTGCCTGGCATTTTTCACCATGGGCAACTCCAGAGTGGAAGTGTGTCCAGCCCCTCTCAAGGAGACTGGTTCCTGAACCAGAGCCTTGGGTCGAGGTGAGACCGACATTTCTAGCCGGAACCTCTCAACCTCACGCACTAACTCCGGCTTCTTCCCCACCAGAGAGGTGACATTCCACGTCCCAAGAGCCAGCTTCGGCAACCAAGGATCAGAGTGGTTGGGATGCCTTCTGGTTGCCTCCCTGGTGAGGTGTTTCTGGCACGTCCCACTGGGAGGAGGCCCCGGGGAAGAGCCAGGACACGCTGGAGGGACTATGTCTCCTGGCTGGCCGGGGAACACCTGGAGCTGGAAGAAGTGGCTGGGGAGAGGGAAGTCTCCCCTTCTGAAGCTGCGACACCCGCGAGCTGACCCCGGATAGGCGGAAGAAGATGGATGGATAGATGGATGGATGGATGGATGGATGGATGGATGGATGGATGGATGCCACGGATGTGAGTCTTGTAAAACATGTTTCCACCACATCTTGCAAGAAGCGCAACGCTCCTCGTGTTCCACGCAGTGGCCATGTTGAATTGCAAATGCCTCTTTACAAGTCGTAACTGGAGGTAGTTAGAGCCGTTCCCGATTTCCCAGTGGGAAATCCGACTTTGGAGGGCATTCCAGTTGATTGGGTCGTAGTTGATGGAGTAGTGGAAATTTTCTAGTTCTGAGTACAACTGAAATGTAGCAGAAGCGCCTCTCTCTTTCACTTCATATCCTTGTGGGATCAATAAATTCAGTTTGAATTTGGTTTCACTGCCAACATGAGTGAGCACAGTGAAATAGCTTGCTGAGTAAAGTGATGGACTCTGAATTGGAAGGCTGAAGGTTTGAATCCAGATTAATACACATATTAAAATCTGTGGTGGGTTTTAATACCCCTGCTGGGTTGGGCGATGAACCCATTATAACTGCTTGCAGTTCTTGTTCAGATCTTAAAATCACTTACAAACTGTTGTCCACAAGGCTTGAAAAGATGAATCTTCATTATCCAGTCTGCCCTGAGCAGACTAGATTTATATTAAAAATCAAGACAAGCTTGACCGGACCACAGTAGATGACTGGCCAACTCATAGAATTCTGACCCATAAAGAAAGAGAGAGAATTCTAAGGATGTAAATGTTAGAACACTGCCTTTCTCCAGCCTAGGAATGACCTTAGCTTCAACCTGGGCCACCTGCTCTGATGTTCCTGAAATTTAGCACACTTCAATTAATCAGCATAGCTATTTTAAAAGCCTTGTGTTGTTCTATGAAGTGTTGTTATGGAACAATAAGTGGATCACTGTGTTTTTGTATTTAACAGAAAATTTGAAAACATGTCTAGGCTACTTTGTGTCGATGTTGGATGGCATCATTGACAATACTTAACACCAACTATATAGTCTTACAAAAGGCAAACATACTAAAATAATTTTAAGTAAAAGGTGGACTGTGTGAATACAATTAGATATCTGTTTTATTTTAATTGCAATTTCCCTGAAACCCACATTGTACACTTTTGTTTCGTCTTCCACTGTTTTAATATAGAATAGAAATTCAATTTACAAATTAATTGCTTACAATTCTTCATCAAATAGACCCGAATTACACGGTTCCTAGAACCTTAACAGCAGAACTCTGAATGTTAGGTGTTTATATTCCAGCAATTAAAAAGATGGGAAATTCTCTTAAATGTCTCCTACTGTCAGGAAAAATTTAATGGAGCTCCAGTTTCAGTTGGTGGAAGACCTTCATTTTCTAAAAGCTGGGTTTATTCGTCACAGCAGAGGTATCAGCCATAAGTGGAATTAGATTGTCTTGCAAAGTTACCCCTTACATGATCAGTCAGCTGAGGAAAATCAAGTTCCTCCCTCAGATCTCTGCTATTATGTGTGTCAACTCCTTGCTTTAGAATATGTATGTATATGTGTGTCCTGCATTTTATGGAATCTAAGCAGTCATGCTTAGCCTAATTGATGGTTTATTCAGTGGAGCAAGATGAGAGACCCCATTTTCATGCAAAGATGTGGATGAAAGGGAGAGATAATAGGATCTGTAAAACACTCAGGCTTGGAACACAGAGGAAAAGTAAGTTGACACGATTAAGACAAAGCCACCAACATGCAACTATTCTTTGAGCAAGCACATTGTCTTTTTCCCACAGAAGGAAACCTACACCTTTTCTGGACATACACATCTCTTTGTGTGTCATGTTGGTTTTGAAGATATGTTGGACTCATATGCAAAACACTATTAGGAGAAGCAGAATTTAAGGACCTTTAATAAATTGAGAATTGTGAAGAGATGCGCTCAGGAGTGGAAATGCCTCAGAGGAGCGCTCAGGGGAAGAGGGGGGGGTGGTCCACTGGTTCAGCAGAGGACAAGTGGCAGTTCTGGAAAGCAGAGGCAGACAGGTAAGAGGTGATCGTGATAACGAGAAAGCCTTAGGATATGATGTTCTTATAGTAGAGATGAATGGAGCGAATGTTGGCGATGGGGTGGATTCCTGGACTGAATCCTTCAGTCCAGGAATCCTCCTGGCCTCTAGGCGGGAACCAGTATTAGCAGCCGTGTTATGGTGGGGGAGGTAGAGATGGGCCCTTTGAGGCATGTACCAAGTAAAAAAGGGGGCGTGTCAGATGAAGCCCCGCTTCAATGTTTGTGTCTTGCTGAAAATCACGTGACTGACAACAAACAATGCCTTGCATTCAGGCCCAGCCCAGTGCATTAGCAAACTAAGCGGCCACTAACACAGACACACAACTTCATTATAAGTTGTGATTTTCTTTTTTTTACAATATATATCCGATAATGTATGTTACATGGGTGAAAAGGAAAAAATGGTCACAGTAGGTACCTCACTGCACGGTAATATGAGCTGCCCTGCAATGCGCATCCAAACCGCGAAAGCACCGGTGGAAGATAAGTTATGAAAAACAGTTTCACAAAAGAGAATTGAACCTTTCAGGGAGAGAGAAAAGAAAGAGAAGAATAGAAAAAAAAGCCAAGACCAAGGAATGTTTTTATGTGACTGGGTAGCATGATATTTATCAGAAAGATGTGTGGATCTGCCAATAGGAACTTAGCTTGATAGTGACCTTGTCCAGTATGGAGTACCATGTAAGACAAGGAAAAACAAAATATATATTTATGCTTTTATATTTTTATTATGTCAGTTTTGGTCCTCCATAGTCCAGTTCAACAACTAAACATTTATGCTCCAATGTTTGTATTTGGGGAACTATTGCATGCAACAGTTGGCCTTGTATGTTTCTGAAGGTTTTTGGCTTCAAAATGGTGTGTTTGATAACGTTTGATAACAATAATTAAAACTTCTCAATGTTTGATATTACTTATACAATCGGTTAACCTTGATGTGTCCTGCGTTGTGTTCAATTGAAGAAGGGAGTCAGACCACAGGAGTTGCTGGTTGTTCTTTAAAGCAGGTTGCTGGCAGAGGCCTGCACAAATAAAAATGCCCTTTAGAAACATGCAGCTCTTCCATTCGCAAGAGTTGGAATTCCCCTAGCAGATAAGTACATGGAGAAACCCTGTGACTAACTAATAATATCTGCCCTAACATTTAAGTAAAATGTTCTTAACTTGTCAGAAAGAATACGCCTCTGAATGTATTAAAACAAATAAACATTCACAGCTGCATGTACATACAATTATTTCAGATATTTCATAAAATGTGAGCTTAATCAAAAGCAAAGAAAATGTCCTACCTCTTCTCAGGCAGCCTATCGCCAACTGAAGGTAGTACACTACTGATGTCATAAGATGCTCTCTTAAAGTGACAGTACAGGTACTTGTGCTTATCAAAATAAGTAAAATAATAAAATTCTTAAAATATAACAGAAAAATAAGATTCTTCAGTATTAATCAGAATTTGGTGGAATTTCAAACATTATAAAAAAAAATAAAAGCATACTTTCTAAAGTTGTTACATTCACCCCCTGTGAAATTCACCAAAATCCTGAGCGTGATCTAAAGAAATGTAACCAAAGAGGATATGTCTACAACCAATATATTCTGGCACAAATGAAGAGTGAGACCTAGTTCACACGTCCAACATAAAAGTTACCCTCTACAGAAGGTTCAGGAAAGGAAGAGATTGATCAGGTCTCTTCAGTTCCCTAGCTCAATGTCACGCCTGTTACGTAAACACAGCATCTGGCCCATAAAACTCCTGTAATGTAAATAATCCTCATCAAACTAAAATTGAACACTTGCAAATCAAAATCTGCATAGGCAGTACTAAAAAGCAGAAGTCATAATCACCACACAACTGAAATTATTGCTTAACTGTGTGGAATGGGCCAACATGCAAAATGTTAGAACTCTTTGAAAAAGGTCTCTGGACCATAGATTCTATCAGTCTGTTCACTGATATAACTAATCATCCAATGAGCGGCTCTACGGTATAGTTAAAGATAAGTATTAGTTTGCTGCTGAGCATGATAATTTATGCATCTAAAACAAACATCATTTTTACATCAACTTATATGTTATATGAAACTTCTCAAATTAAAATTGTTTGAATGCGTAAACTTAGCGCAGTTCTGGTCCACATTCTCAGGTGAGAAAGATTCCTGGTATTAATTTAATTTTTAAGTTGTTACGTGCTGCTACCCTCACACTTGCTCGTTCTTCTTATTTTATTGGTTACGGGAGAGTAGGGCCGCAACAATAAGTGCATATTGATGTAGACAAAAGGAACAGAGAAAAGAAAATAACATGTTGTGCATTCAGAGATGCTCTTTTACATATTTCAGTTGTAATAGGTGGTTATTTGAGATCCTGTTGTTATTCTAAAAGATCAAATCAGGTCACTCTCCTGACCTCTGCCATCAAAAAGGCATTTGTCCCCACAGAACTGCCGCTCACTGCATATTTTCTCTTTTTCCATCCATTCTCTGCAAACCCTAGAGATGGTTGTGTGTGAAAATCCCAGTAGATCAGAAGTTTCTGAAATACTCAGACCAACCCATCTGGCACCAACAACCAGGCCACATTTAAAGTCACTTAAATCACCTCTCTTCTCCGTTCTGATGCTCAGTTTGAACTGCAGCAGGTCGTCTTAGCCATGTCTGCATGCCTAAATGCATTGAGTTGCTGCTGTGTGACTAGCTGATTTGACATTTGTGTAATGAGTAGTTTGGCTGGATTACCTAATAAAGTGGCCTATACCTAATATGCTGCCATTGTTAGGTTGTTGTTATATTAAGGCCTGTTAAGTTCTAATGTGAAGAAATCCCTTGATATACATATCAGTGTAGTATCATTGTTTAACTGGTTACACTGTTTACTTCAGAGTTAGATGTTGGTAAGTAGAACTTTAAATTTAACATAAATAGATCTCTTATTTGAGTTCCTGTTGTTGTTCTAAAAGATCAAATCAGGTCACTCTCCTCTGAAGGCAGAGGTCCTTTTTGATGGCAATGTCCTCCAAACATTTTGAAAATAACTAACTTCAAGTGTTATTTTTTTTTTTTTTTTTTTTTTTTTGTATATTTACCAGGATCTAAAGAGAATGCTGTCCTTCCCTCCATACCCTAGGGATTATCTACATCCTGTGGTATATGCCTGTACTGCTGTCATGCTGCTGTGTTTGCTTGTCTCCATCATGACTTACATTGTACACCACAGGTAAGAGTCCGTCTATGACTTTTTTTTTTTTTTTTACCCAAATGAGCTGTTTGCGTTATCAGAAACATTAGCTTAATTTGAATCTTCAAACTGCCTGTTAAATCCCATCTCAAAGTTAAGAATTATTTCCATTTAGTTGGGTGCATTACTGTAGGTCCTTCCTACATAAGACCAAAATGCAAACAGGAGAACGGAATAGTCATATGAGCCACTATATATTGAACAAAAGGCAAACAGTACAAAACTTGAAACCAGGAACGAGCAGAACAGAGTAAAACAGAGTCAATGGAAACAACCAGTGAACAGTAATGAGTCAGGAAGGTAGATATACAAAAGAGGGAGTTAAGATGACAGAGGGACTAATTAGTCCAATGGCTGACAGGTACAAACGTGCAGCAACCTGCAAAACAAACCTCAAACATGTTAAAAACAAAAACGCAACAAAAAGTCACTACAAACAAACAAAAAAATGCAGCAATCACAGGGAAAAAGAGCAAGCAGGAAAAATTTATATACTAAGTATGTTAATTTTTACGTAGATGAGGATACTTTAAGTCAGACTAATCATGAGTATACTTCAAGAGCACTTAGGATTAAAATTGTAAATCATACTTTTTTCTTTGCCATTTTTCTGTACTGTTTTCTCTGTTTAATTACTCTATGTTTTATTCTTTTTTGAAGATTTCTGTAAAGTGCCAGTGAATGGGAATGTTCTGTTGTTGAGCCTCACTGTTACTAGGATCTCTTGGCATTCAAATCCTGTAGGTTTTTTTTTTGTTTGTTTTGTTTTTTTGGTGTATGCTCACAATATTCCAATATTGTGAGCATATAAAAGATAGGGAGAGAGTGAAGAAGATGTTGACAGATCAGGAGGGGAAGAGGATCACTGAGGGCTTCTGTCAAGCTGCATCCAAACCTGGAACTGTGGCATCTCCCTCTGCATAAAATAAAGAAAATAAAGTTCACACTGCTCATAAGAGGTCAAACAAAAAGGTGTATATTTCATACACCATACACGCAGAAGAGAAAGTGTTTTGTTTGATCAATAAAGGGTATTATCTTAAAATATTTTTCCTACAATAAATTTACATACTTAAAAAATTCAAGGAAGGGAATTAAAGTCATCGGTATTGGAAGAAAAGATTGGCAAAGTTTAGAAGAAACCTGGATCAGGTTGGGTGCAGATGCCTGGCTGGTAAGAGTGCATGTGTTATTTTGTGGACAGGCAGACAGACCTAGTGTTGGTCGGGTGGTTTGGCAGAGGCTTTAGTTTTCTGCCCCGTCCATCACTATGGGGATGTTGACCCAACTGATTGGGAGATGCAACTAGTTGTAATGTGTGCTGTGTGGCAGATACACACAGCACAACTGCTGTGGTGCCACTGACGTTTTGCTTGGTTTGGTGGTGACCATAACGCTGGGCTTGGTGATGGTTGTGTGTGGAGTTTGAGTTGATGATGCCATCATACACCTGCGTCAACAAACCCTCTGTCATCTAGACAAAACAGGGAGCATGGTTAAGATCATGTTCATTGATTTCTCCACTGCATTTAACACAATTCAGTCTGATCTGCTCTGTGAGAAACTCCAGAATGCAGATGGAGGCCTCAACAATCACCTGGATCTGATTGTTTCTGAGACAGACCGAAGGACAACACAGGAGAACCACCGGGGACTGTACTTTCACCATTACTTTTCACTCCTTGTACACTTCAAACTTCCTGCACAAGTCTTAACTTCTGTCATCCATGATGGCTGTCTTATGTCAATGGTATAAAAGTTGGGTTAGGGCATTGTAAAAAGTGCAAAGGTTGGGCAGTCTGAGTGCAGATGCTATGAAAACTATTGGACAAATGTAAGGGCAAGATGTAAATAGGTGTAAATAGTCACAAAGATGCATTTCGTTCTGGACAGTCAGCAAACTGAAGGAGAAATGATCAGGTATTACAAATTTTAGCGATAAGACAGTTCAAAGTGCTTTACATCATAAAAACATCACACAGACATAAAATATGAAACAAGCAGCAAACATTACATTTATCCAATTCCATCATCAAAATCATGATGATGATATATGTGTATTTGCTTCACATCATATTTGATGTGAAGCAAGAGACACACCTGGGAGAAATCAAGGGGGAGACAGGACAACAGGGAGAACTCAGAAAACACTGAAACTCAAAATGAACACGGAAAAACACAGGGGGGACAGTACCCCACCTCAAGGGCGACTACCAGACGCCCAAAAAACAAGTCCAAAACCAGTTTGGGTGGGTGGGGGAAGGGCCAGAGTCCAAAAAATAAACAGAAAACAACCCAGCCAAGGTTGGTGGAGACCAGTGATGTGCGGTCAGGGGAGGCAGGTGAGACAGGGCCTCACCTATCATGATGGAAAAATAATATAGTGATAAAATTATTCATACTGCCATTTTCACCCTGTGGTTTGTACTATAAAGTATTTATTTTTCATTTAGCTTAACCAATTTTGATTATTTTTTCTTCTAAATCGCTGAATTTTTGCAATTTCCCATTCAAATGCTCGGAAGCGAAGCTGGTGAGGCAGCAGGAAGCTGAGCCTCACCTTCGATTGCGCAACTTCTCGCCATTCTATGAGAGCATGTTCCTCCTGTCTGTAAAGTGGTTAAAAAGCACTTAATATATAAACTGAT